>PVIR01017845.1:15465-34355 GCA_004026965.1 Petromus typicus | reverse complement strand
ACTCACATCACAATCCTCCTGCCTCTGCCTCCCGAGTGCTGGGATTACAGGCGTGAGCCACCACGCCCGGCACTGTGGTATGTGGTACTGGTTGCTACTGGGTGTGGGTCTCCACACCCAGTATTGTTATGTGGTTACCGGGGAATCGAACCCAGGCCCTTGCGCTTGCAAGACAGGCGCCGGAACCACTGAGCTAACTTCCCGGCCCGGAAAGATAACTTCTTTATCAAATGGTGTTAAAAAAAAAAAAAACTAGGCTTCAACCTGACAAAGACTAAAGCTAGATCTATGTCTTTCACTATGCGCTAAGCTAAAATCAAAGTGGATAGAGATCTAAATATTAAAACAGAAGTACTAAACCTGCTTCAAAATAAGTTAGGTAGAACTCTTGGAGACATTGGCATAGGGAAAGATTTTATAAACAAAACCTCAGCAGCACATGAACTAGCAGAAATCCACAACTGGGATCTCATATCATCAAAAAGTGCCTGCACAGCAAGAGAAACCAGCAGGAGAATGAAAAGACAACCTACAATCTGGGAAAAAATTTACCAGCTGTATATCAGACAAAGGACTACTAGCTAGAGTATATAAAGAGCTTAAAAAACTAGCATCCTCCCAAATTTAAAGACCCACTTAAAAAACAAGCATCTGAAATGAACAGACACTTTTCAGAGGAAGAAGTAAAAGCATGTAAAAGGTATATGAAGAAATGCTTAACATTTTTGAACCTTGAAGAGATGCAGATGAAAATAACACTGAGATTCCATCTCAGTCCACAAAGAATGGCTGCTATCTAGAAATTAATCAATAACAAATACTGGTGGGGCTCTGGGGAAAAAGAAATCTTTCTTCACTGTTGGTGGTGATGTAGACTGGTGAAATCACTGTGGAGATTAGTGTGGAGATTCCTCAAAAAGCTAGGATTACAGGTCCCATTTGACCCTGCTATTTCCATGCTAGGCATATACACAAAAGAATAAAAAGATTCATATCACAGCAACATATGTGCACTCATGTTTATGGCAGCTCAGTTTGTGATAGCTAAATCTTGTTTCTTGAAACATGATCTCTGTATGTAATTCAAGCTGGTCTCAAACTTGTAGCTCAGGCTGGCTTTGAACTCATGGCAATTCTTTTGTCACAGCCTCCCAACTGGCAGTATTCCAGGTGTGGGCCATCATGCCCAGTGAGTTTCTGCTTTTAGCACACAGTTCTTTTTCCATATCAGACTTATATCACACATGTATGATGCAGGTCTTAGTCTACTCGAGGTGCTTTAACAAGATGCCATATACTGGGAAGGTTATAAACAATAGAGTTTATTTTTCATAGTTCTGGAGACTGGGAAGTCCTAGATCTCAGCACTGCAGATTAGTGGACTGGTGAGAATCTTTCTCCTTACACATTGTTGTCTCCTTGCTGCAACCTTATCTGGTAGAAGGTGTGAGGGACATCTTTGGGGTCTCTTTTATAGGGCATGAATCCCATTAATGATGGCTCTGCTGTTGTGACCTCCAGCCCAGCCAGGCATGCTGGTACCTGTGAAGCTGATGCAAGAGGATCTTGAGTTCAAGCTCAGCCTGAGTAATTTACTGCAGTGAGGCCATGTGTAAAAACATAAAAGAATTGAGGTGAAAGCCCTGAGTTAAACCCGCAGTTAAAAAACAGTTCCTCCTGCCCAATATTCTCCCACTGAAGGTTAAGTTTAAACACATGGATTTTGAGAACACAGGGATATTCAGACCTTCACAGGGCTGGACAATGTGTATAGAAAGTGACGGACAACTTCAGACCTACGATGATGATCGCTCTTACAAGTTGAATTGTGTTTCCCAGAAAGAACATGTTACAGTTCTAATTCCAATATCCATGAGTGTGATTTGTATTGAAAATTGAGTTTATGTAGATGTAAAACTTCCACTGGGGTTGTATTGGATTAGGTTGGGTCCTAAAATAAAATACAATGATATTCTTATGGGAAAAAGCAGAGACACAGAGACCAACATAGACAGAGGGTAGATGGTTATGTATTGCCAGAGACAGAAAATGGAGTCTTGAGGCCAAAGATTTAAAAAATGTCAAGAGCTCCTGACAACTATCAATGCAAAGATAAATCATGTTTGGAAGAGTGAAGACTCCATCTTGTCTGAAATTTCCAGGATATTAACAATGTAGTCAGAATTCCTCATCCCTTCCTTGCTTTCTTCCTTGTTTTTCTTTCCACCATCCTTCCCTTTCTTCTCCACTTCTTTCTTCCCTGTCCACTTTTTTTTCTTAATTTTTCTTCTCTTCTCCTCCTTGTATTTTTCTCTGACTTTCTGTCTTTCTGTCTCCCATCCTCCCTCTGTTCTTTTCCCCCTCTCTTTCTCTTTTTTTGGTGAATTAGTAGTCCATTGTGTGCAATTACCTCATTTTAAAAAACTAGTATTCATCTGTTGATGGACATATAGATCAAGTCAAAAGTTTAGCTATTATAAATTGTGCTGCTGTAAAGATGAATATGTATATATCACTGGAATATGATGCCTTTAACTGTTTTGGGAAGATACATAGAAGGAAAATCATTGAGTCAAAAAGAATTCTAATTTCAGGAATTGTTTTGAAGAGGGTATGGGGCATCAAACTCAGGTTCTTGTGGTTGCCAGGCAAGCACAGAGCCACTGAGCTACCTTTGTAGCCTAGCCAGCTTTTTAAAGGCACCTCCATGCTGGTTACCAATGTAGTTGTGCTTTTTTACATTCTCACCAATAGTGTAAAAGGGTTCCCTTCCTCCTATGTCCTCTCCAGGATTTATTATTTGATTTTTCTATTACTTAATTATTTTGTTTTGGTTTTATTGAGGCTGGATCTGGCTTTGTAGTGCAGACTGGGCTTGAACTCATAGCCATCCTCCTGGACCAGCCTCTTGAGGGCTGAGATTACAGGCCTGCACACCAAGTATGACTTACTTGATTTCTAGATGATGATCTTTCTTTCTGGGGTAAGTGGGATTCTCGGTGTTGTCTTACTTTGTATTTCTCTAGTGGGCAGCAATGTGGACCATTGATTCACATATTTATTGTCCATTTGTACTTCTATTCCTTTCACTTGCCCATTTTGGATGGACCTTTCCTGGTGGGTAGGGTCATTTTTTGAATTTTTCTTATAGTCTCAGTGTTATTCTTCTCTTTGAGGAACAGCTGGAAAAATCTTTTTCTCATTCAGAGAAAGCTATTTTTTCCCCCATCAGTACTGGAATTTGAACACAGTAGCTTAACATTCACTAATCTTTAGATTTTCGATTTTGAAATGATGTCCTATTACACTGCTAAGCCTCCCAGGCTGGGCTACAGTTTTGTTTTTCTCCTGTCTCTGCTTCTCTGGTGTACTGAGACTCTAGGCAGGAGTCGCTATGCCTGGCTGCTGAGGGAGGTTTGAGGCGAGTCTAACAAGCCATTGATAAAGTGCATCACGAGCTCATGCACTAGTCAAGATGAAGCACAAACTGTGATATATCATTGCATAAAGATGGATTCAATATCAGAGATAGGGAAGTGTTAAATCTAGTATTTTAAGAAATACAAATTTCATTTGTGTAGTTGTCACACAGGTTACAATTCTACTTCTTCTTGTTGGTGTACTTAAAGCCATAAAAATATACGAAGAAAGTAATGAATTGATAAATATAGTGTCTGATAAGCTTTTTCCAAGGAACTTGTGTGAGCCAAAATAAATAGTGAAGCAATCATGATGTGGCATTCAGAAAACCTTTCTGCACAAGGAATGAGGTGACATCTAGCAGTAAGTGATCCGTTCTGTTATGAGAGTAAAGGTAGGAGTAACAGTTTGGGGCCACGTGAGATAGGGTCATGGTGCAGGAAGAGCAGCACCAGAGGAAGTCTGATCCCCCAATGAAGTCAGTTTCCCACTACTTAAGTGAATGGAAAACAATCTGAATGATCACACACATATTATCACCTCAGTGCAATGAAATTGGAACTTGATAGCAAAAGAAACCACATACATTTTGGAAGAACATAAAAATTAAACAATACAATTTTGTCACAGAAGAGATCACAATCCTTGAGTAAAATAATACCAGCACAGCAGACCAGAATCTATGGGACAGAATGAACATAATTCTAAGAGAGTTTATCACTCTGACTGTCCACTTCTGAAAAACAGTGAGCTCAATTAAGTAACCTGGTGATGCACTTCAAGGTCTTAACAAACAAGAAAAATCCAAATTTATTTCTAATTTAAGGGTGGAAATTATAAATTTAAGAGAGGAAACTAATGAAACAGACATAAAAAGTATAAAATAATTTAATGAATTGAATAGGTGTTCCTTTGAAAGTATAAATGAAATCGACAAATCCTTAGCTCTACTTGCCAAAAAAAGGAAAGAAAAGACTCAGATCAAAGCAATTAAAAATAAGAAAAGTAAAGCCTCAGTGGATGCCACTGTAATCCAGGAGATTATGGTAAAGAGTTCAAAACCTTTACTCCAATAAATTTGAGGGTTTAGAAGAAATGGATAGATTGCTAGACTCATAGAAATTACCCAGACTGAATGAAGAAGATATTAAAGCCCTGACAAACTCTGTAAGTGGCAATGAAGTGGAGAGAGCAATAAAAAACCAACTACTGAAGCAAAGCTTGAGACTAATGGGCTGACCACTGAATTCTACAAGAACTTCCTGGAAGATCTAATACCAATACTCCTCACGCTCTTTGGGGAAATTGAAAAGAAAGATGTTCTACTGGGCTCATTCCTGGAAGCTAGAATTACCTGAATCCATGTCCAGACATAGACTCAACTAAAAACAGAGAACATATCATAACATACCTTATCACAATGTTACATGTATATCCATGCTTTTTTCCTTAAGTTTATTGGAAGGTTTAGTTGTACATTATGAATACGTTCATCATTGAGAATTTGTCCTTGTGAATGATACATCTTGACTCATATTTTTCATAAAATATGAAAAGCTCTACTTCCCCTGTAAGCATAAACTTTGTATTTTTTCTTTTTTTTAACCATCAAAGATTTCATATCCCTCCTTAGACCCTCCAAATTTAAAGACACAGTGCAAAAATCAGTGTCTGAAATGAACAGACATTCTTTTTCAGGTAAAGAAGTAGATGCAGCAAATAAACATGTGAAAAAATGTACAGCATTGGTCATTCCAGAGATGCAGATGAAAACAACATTGAGATTTCATTTTTTTCCAGAAAGAATGGCTGCTGTCTAGAAATCAACCAAATAACAAATGCTGGTGGGGATGTTGTTTTTTCCCCACAACCTTCTGCACTGCTTGTGGGAATGTAGACTAGTATAGCTGCTGTGGAAGTCAGTGTGGAGAGTCCTCAGAAAACTAGGATTAGAGGTTTTATTTGATCCTGCGATTTCCTGGCTGGGTATATTCATGAAAGAATTAACAGTGTTGTATTATAGTTACATACATTCACTTATGTTTATAACAACACAGTTTGTAATACCTAAATCTCAGAAACAGCTCAAATCCCCATCTACTTGAGACTAAAGACGATGTGTTTTTTTCCCCCATAAAATGAAGTATTACTGAGCCATAAAGAACATTAAATTTGAGGCATTTATAGGTAAATAGATGCACCCTGAGTCACTACTCATAAGTGAAATTAATAGAGCACACATGTAAATATTAAATCATTTCTATAGTGTGAGAAACTGAAAGTGTAAATGAGGTCCAAAATGTATAACAGCTATTGTGAAACAGGACATAAATGTTCACCGGGGATGGGGAACTAGGGTTTGTGGGCAGGGGGAAGCATACTCATATTACTTCAGTCTAACTCATCTTCATAAATTCTGTAGGAAGCCTATACATGTTCACGAAGAGATGACTTGGTAAAGAAAATATGAAACTTATACACAATGGGGTATGACTTTGACATAAAAAGAATAAATTAGAGTCTTTTGTAGGAAATCATATGCTTTCAGAAACCATAAAATTAAGTGAAATAAATGACACACTTGAGCTTAAATATCACATGGTTCCTTTACATGAGACAAGCAAAATAAAAATAATTAAAGAGCATGTTAAAAGATAGATAATAGCAATCATGGAGACAGAACTTTTCCAAATAGGAGAGGGGCCTAGAAATGGAGGATAAGAAAACAGAGAGTGGGGAAGGGGAAGTAAAGATAAGTAAGAAGTTTATTTACATGTAATTACTCCTGATGAATCTGATCATTGTGCTAAAAAAAAGAAGAAATTCCCAGAAAAAATGCCAATATGTATTCCCCTCAAATTGTTTTATTAGTTAATATTTGCACTACATCATGATTACATTAATCATAGAGAGTTAACATATAAATACAACACATGGTAATTCTTAATCCTACTCCATTCCTATGTATTCGGTTTTTATCTTAACACAAATAAAGTATGTACCTGAGTTTGACTATTCACTTTTGTCCCTAAAGCTGGGATTGGCCTGTACTCTGATGGCCAGCTGTACTGTTCCTTACACAAACTCTGTGGTTCTTGTGCGTGCATGCGTGTGTGTGTGTGTGTGTGTGTGTGTGTGTGTGTGTTTTGTTTTGCTTTTGCAATACCAGGGATAGAACTCAGGACTTTGAGCTTGTGAGGCAGGAAACAGAACCACTGAACTAAATCCCCGGCCTTAACTGTGGGGTTCTTGATACAGCACCATGAGCTATCTCCAGGCAGTAAGGCCTGTTGTACATCAGCAGCCCCCCCAGATACTCGATGTGGTCACAGGAACTTCTGGGAGCCACTGAGCAGCACGGGCTTTGTGTGCTTGTTGCTCTGGTCACTAATTTTGAGCATCAAGATTTGGCCTGTGACTCTTCCCATGACAGTTAGTCACATCTTAGGGATTCTGTAGTTATGTTTAAATTTGACATAAATTCATATTGGTGGTGTGTGACCTTCTTGGTTTTCTTTAGGTTAATCCTGGACTTTGAGAGGTCTGAGTTGATCCAGGATTCTCTGGAAGAGATGGTTGTCATCCTTGTTGGCAGTGCAGTTGGAGATTTATTTAATATAGCTGTGTTAATTTATTTTCTTAACATTGTGGATATTTTGTCTAAATCAGGACAATGAACATAGCAAGATGGAAAATAACTAAGAAAACACATTTTTTCCAAAGGGCGGCCATATTGTCAGTGCTTTAATAAAGTGACACGTTCAGTGTGTTTTGTCACTGAGGGGAGCTGAGCAGTTCTAGGGTGGCTGAACGGGGTGGGACTTGAGAACTGAGGAACATCGGGACAGGAAAGACACGGGGACCTGAGGCATCAGCTTTATATCTAAAGTGCAAGAAGGCATCGGTAACATTTCAGTAATTTGTGACAAAGTGAGAAAATTAAAGATTAAGTCAGGATATGGAACTAAATTTAGTCAAGCTATTTTAGATTTTTCTGAAATGATCCTTTTCCTATTCTGCTATTGGTAGTGTTTTTCAAATGATGATGATGGTGTATGTTTAATTTTAGAAAAATATTTGCTCTTTACGGTAAAGACAAAGAAACATGCCTAAATTCACATTGACATTTGTCAGTGCTTAACATTTTGTATTTTTAGTTTTTGGGAAATTGGTCCATAAAATCTTCAAGTACAGAGCAATGCTAGTAAGTTCTTTTTCACAATTACCCTTGACTGCAATCTAATTCTGTAAATTATCAATGAAGAAGTTTTCCTGAGAAGACTGGGAGCCTCTTTATATTGGGCGTCATGCCAGGAGCTGATGGTCTGGGCAGGGCCCTCTGGGATTTCTCCATAAAAGGCTCAGTGTCATGGTCCTGTTCAGGTGTCTCTGTAGAGGAATCACACAGTCTGCACTTGGCTGGAAGCTCAGCTCTGCACCTGGTGTGGAGGGAAGAGGTAAACTGAGGTAACACTGAGCTCAGCTCAATTGTGGTTTAGGTCCCAGATGTGTGGATTTAAAAAAGAAAAGTGAAGGGCTGTTTAGTGTGTGTGGGATTAAATAGGAGCATAGTAGCAACAGGAATGTGGAGGAAAGATGGTTAAACAGTGACCCTCATCTTGCTTTTCTTTAGACTGCAATGGCCCAGCTCACCTTCCTGCTGTTCCTCATGGTGGCTGCCCTAGAGTGCAGTGCAGGTGAGTCTCCTTCTGGAGCCCAGGCTCCCAGCTCATCCTTAGTTTGTAAGAAAACAAGTAGGCTGAGTTCCTTCAGGACCCGCGTCTCTCCTGTGATTAAGATGATATCATTGACATGCACTGAATTCACCCAGGATGGAGGCTGAGGGATGATTTCTGTGGTCTTGAGGGTGTAGCAGAGAGGATCTGGCTAAGGCTGGATCTTAGTTGATCCTCTGTAGCTCACTTTAACCCTGAGGGGTCTCTGAAAATAGCTCTGTGTCCTCCAAACCATTCCTCACTCCCATGTCTTTGGCCTTGGGCCTTGTATAGCAATTTCATTGTCTACTTTGTACCTTGAGAGTGTTTCTTTCCTAGCTCCCTTCTGTATATGAAGAAAAAAGGGTCTTTCAATATTTCTCTTCATTATTATTTATTTTTGAAAATAATTATTTTTCTAAATATCTTCTCTTAGATTCTTTAAAGTTAGCATTTATTAGATGCATTTTATACATGGGCTAATGAAGGCTCTGGCATGTTGAGATATCCTTACAAGGACCATTTACTTGTAAGTACCAAGTGGATCTCAACTGAATGCCTCCCCCACAAATGATGTTACTGCTTCCTTCCTTCTGACATTTATTCAAGTGAAGATCAGTATTCAAGGCTCTTTGTTTCAAGACTGTGTTAGTTTCTTGGTCACAGTCAATGCTACCTTCTTTATACTGTTATGTTATGTAGGCTATACTTCCTAGGGTGGTGAATTTTTTCCTTTATTGTTTTCTCAAGGGCACTGGATAGGTTGTTTTCCTCCATTGAATTATCTTCTCCTTTTTGCCACAGATAAGTCATGTTTATCCTCTCATATTAAGCTTAGGTGTCATTTTCTCTAGACTTCTGTGACTGAGATGTCCATGCTGGACAACCTCCCACCTCCAGTTAGGCCTGTCCAATCTCCATTCTCCTCCGAGTCTTCCTGTTGTTGTCCTGACATTTTGTTTCTTTCTTCTCAGTACACCTTTCTGTTGACTTCTTTGAAAGTCAACTGTAGATGTAAGCTATATTCTATGCATTCATTTACTTATTTTTTGTAGGCTCAGTGATTAATTCCTTTATATGTCCATTTCCCAGAGCAACTCCTAGCACAAGCATGAGGAAGTGGGGAGGCAAGTGTTAGATACGTGCTGGATGCTGACCTAGATGAGTTGAATGGAGATGACATTGAGTCTCAGGGCCTCTGAACACAGGCTGCGAGGCCCAGCTTCAGAGGTGGAATGTGTCTGGAATTAGTGACAAAGTGAGGCTGGGATTTGTTTCAAACCAGCAATAAGAATGAAACTGCACAGCGAAGGAAACCACCAACAGAGCTAAAAGGCAACCAACAATATGGGAAAGAATCTTTACCAGCTGTTCCTCAGACTAAGAGCTACTATCTAGAATATATAAAGAGCTTTAAAAAAATCAGCCCATCCAAATTTAAAGACTCAATTCAAAAATGGGCATCGGAAATGAACAGATGCTTTTCAGAGTAACAAGTAAGAGCAGCTAAGAAATATATGAAGAAATGCTCAACATCATCGGTCATTTGAGAGATACAGATGAAAACAACACTGAGATTTCATCTCACTTCACAAAGAATGGCTGCTATTTCAGAATTAGCCAGCAACTAATGTTGGCAAGTCTTTGGAGAAAAAGGAACCCTTCTCCACCACTGCTGGTGGGAATGTAGACTCGTATAACCTATGTGGAAATCAGTGTGGAGATTCCTTAAAAAGCTAGGGTTGGAGGTCCCATTTGACCCAGCCATTGCTCTACTAGGTATATACACAAAAGAATTAAAAGATTCATATCACAGTGATATATGTGCACCCATGTTTATAGCAGCTTAGTTTGTGATTGCTAAATCTTGGAAACAACCAAAATGTCTATCAACTGGAAACTGGATAAAGAAGATGTGATTCTTTAATAGAATGGAGTATTATTCTGCCATTAAAAATGACAAGATTGAGTCATTCATACTCAAATGGATGTACCTTGAGGACATCCTCATAAATGAAATAAATAGGTCACAGATGTGTAAATATCATTTCTTTTCTCTGGTATGAGAAAATAAAGTTGTAAATGAGTTGTAGTATATATAGTTGATATTGTGAAATAGAAAATATTTAAAAGGGAAGAGGGTGTATGGGTAAATAACGAGGGGGAAAAGAATATGATAGTAATAAAGAAAAAAGGAAACAAAGCTTATGTGTATAGGGGATGAGGAGGTTGCAGGGTGTGGGGAGGGGAAAATGAGAATCAAGTCATGTCATATTCTGGTACAAACTCTCAATGTTGAAAGCAATGATGATGTGTATTCATAATGTATCAATAAAGATTAAAACAAAGAGAATGAAACTGTATCTTTTCTAGCCATGGCCAATACTGATGAGGGGGAAGAGATCTGTTCTTTGTCTCCATCTCTGCCCCGAAGCTGCAATGAAATCAAGCAGAAATGCCATAGTTCCAGGGGTGAGTGTTGTGTATATGAAGACCATCCAGCCATGCATGGGACTTTTAATTTTAATAAAATTAAAAAGTTTTAATTTTATTTTTGTATAAAAGTATGGAAATGTGTATGTAGATTACATATTGGGTAAACTTTGCATGTTAATCAGTTTTAAAAATTCATTTTGGTGACATAAATTACTTTTCACATTGTTGTACAACCATTGCCAGTATTCATTTCCAGAAAATTATCATGACTTCAAATTGAGACTCTGTAGCCACTAAATAATAAATCCATGTTGTGTTTTCCTTTTTCCTACTGTCTTACTTCTGATCTGGCTAGATTTTCTTAGTCTAATTATGTCATACAAGTAGAATCATAAATTGTTTGTCATTTTGTTTTTGGATTACTTTGCTTAACATAGTGTTGCCAACATGAATACATGTTGTATCATGAATAATTGTTTCCTGTTCATGCATTGTGTTGACATAAATTTATGAGTACATACACTATTTATGTAACATATACTGTATACACACCTACACACAATGTTTTGTTTATGCATTCATCTATTGAGAAATACTTGAGTTCTTCTGCTTTTTGAATTTTTCACCTATGAAGCCATGAACATGAATGTTCAAATATCAGTGGGAGTTCAGACTATAATATTTTGTGTATATATTTAGAGTGGAATTGCTGAGTGTGACCTATGTTTACTTTTTTGAGGGGAGTTCTAAGGAGGTTAGAAAAGTTCTATTTTGTTTCACTCACAGGCATGTGATCTTCTGACTTAGGAGACAGTGACCCTAAGAGCACAAAATGATAGAGCTCAAGTGAGGAGTCTTATTAGATTTATTCTGGCTGTGGGGGTATGTAAGTCACAAACTTGCAGACAGGCAGACTCTGGCTACTTCTCCTTCCAGATGGCCTGTATTTCCTTCGCACTAAGAATGGAGTCATCTATAAGACGTTCTGTGACATGACAACCGACGGTGGGGGATGGACCCTGGTGGCCAGTGTGCACGAGAACAACATGTATGGGAAGTGCACAGTGGGCGATCGCTGGTCCAGTCAGCAGGGCAACAATATAAACTACCCTGAGGGTGATGGCAACTGGGCCAACTACAACACCTTTGGGTCTGCAGAGGCGGCCACAAGTGATGACTACAAGGTTGGTGCCACTTGCGACCCTTGTGGGAAGGGTGAGGGCTGGAGGGTGGGAAAGACACAAGCATGTGGCATGATATTTGGTATGTGGGATGCAGAGCTATGGCTGGAACAAATGAGAGAGATATATGTTTCATATCTTGAATCTCAACTTCCTCCCCACAAAGTCTAAGAAAAATGGGACAACTAGGTTGTAGTGAAAACCATTATATCCTGGAAATGGGGGCTATCTGAATCTACTTATCCATCTATTCACTTAAAACACAGATGTCAGGTCAGCTGTGTGTTTTTTGTGTGTCTATTTTTTTCCCATGAGACTCTGGTCTGGTCATGCTCAGTGTTGGTTGCTTTGCAGAACCCTGGCTACTATGACATCCAGGCCCTGGACCTGGGCATCTGGCATGTGCCCAACAAAAGCCCCATGGAGACCTGGAGGAATAGCTCCCTGCTGAGGTACCGCACCAAAACTGGCTTCTTCCAGCGTCTGGGACATAATCTGTTTGGTCTCTATCAGGTACACAGGGCTGCTGGCTGGGGTGATTTTTCTGGGTCTGGAGAGCAGCAGGGATTAAAGATTGGGAAAGAGCCATTTTCCCCTGGGTCTGTTGCATGTTTGCTACACCACAATTTACTCGTAGCTTCTGGCCTTACCGTTGTAAGGAATTCTGACCCAGGAAAAGCGACAGTCCTATGAGAGAGAATTCTGGTAGAAAAATTGGAAATAGGTTGAGCAGGGAAGAGATTGAGAGTGAGTTCAAATGGGGTGTTGTGTTGAAGAAGCCAGCCAAAAGGAAAGAGTCTTATGTTGCCTGGATTTGAAATAATCTCTGTTAAAGAATGGAATGTTCCCCCTCCATTCAGAGTTCCTGTGAGCAGAAAAATTGGTGTCCTCACTCACTGAGTTCTTCATCTTCCACAGAAATACCCAGTGAAATATGGAGCAGGAAAGTGTTGGACTGACAATGGCCCTGCAATTCCCGTGGTCTATGATTTTGGTGATGCCCAGAAGACAACGTCTTATTACTCACCCAATAGCCAGAGTAAGTCTTCAGTGCTCCTCTAGGATAATTTCAGGTATGATGAGTAGTAGTTTTCCATCATTTGTTGTAATCTGGTTCTCTTCTATGAATGTGATATATACAGCATTGTCTCACTTAATCTGCACAACTACTCTGGAGGTGTCAACTCATATTAACTCCTTTGTTCAGATTAGGAAACAAGGAAGTGTTGACAAAATTACCTTGCTTTAAGGGCATGGGTGGGGTAAGTAAGAAAATTTGGCTCCATATTCTACTCATAGCAACACTAATACCAGCTCCTCAGTATGCTGTTATGGGTAGATCAAGTTCATGTGTACAGGGCAGAACAATAATGTTGATATAGTTGCATTTCTATTATGACTGTTAACCATTAGTTTGTTTCATGTCAATCCAAATTTGGCAGCACATCCATCGTGGAGACTGAGCCTGTGCTATGAAATGCACAGCTGTCATTGTGTATATTTGGTATTTGAGACTATGTGTGGAGAGGTCAGTGTAAGTACACTTGATGGTTTCTGTAATGTGCCCTTAGTGAGGTTGATGGTGATGTTCCTGAACTGTTGAGTTGCCCTCTCCAATCCTCTGCCAGTCCAGGGGGACCATGTGAGGCCAGTTCTTGGGCTCAGAGGTTTGACAAGGTCCCTGCTGGGCAGGCTTGGGCCTGGCATGGACCAGCCACTGGGCACAATGGTTTTGGCTCCACTTGTGCAGCTGAGGTGTTGGGCTTGAGCCTGAGCCTGGTATAGACCATTTCTGGCCTGGCCTAAAGGAAGCTACTTTCACTATCTTCCTTTAATTTCATTTCACCTTCTTGTTTCCAGAGGAGTTCACTGCAGGATATGTCCAGTTCAGAGTATTTAATAATGAGAAGGCCGCAAATGCCCTGTGTGCTGGAATGCAGGTCACTGGATGTAACACGGAGTTTGTGAGTTTTTGTGGGAACCAAAGGGGCCTGGGAGCAATGTTGTTTTTGTCAGTGTGTGGAGTGTAGTGGCAATGTAATGTGCGTGAGTGAATGTGTGTGTGTGTTTGTGTGTGTGTGTGTGTGTGTATGATTGTGGACTTCCGTCACACATCTTTGGATCAACAACAGGAAGTGTTGGACTCTCTATCCAATAGAGAAGTTTCAAGATATTTGCTCAGCTTTTGACATAAAACACTCAGTTCCTTAGGGTTAAGGGAAGACTTATTATGTTCATTAACATCCCGTGAAACATTTTATCATGAAGACTGACCAACACCAAGCCCTGTCATTTTCCTCCTGAGGTTTATTTTTCAGTCATCTCTGGGCTGCACAGATGCACACTCTGAGGGACTGGGAGGAGAGTCCTGGGTATCTTGTAGTGAAACTCACTCAATCCAACATTTTCCCCCTACAGAAGCCTTTGGTCTTGAGACTATGTGGTCTCTCATAGAGGTCTTGAGACCATGACCTCTTGGTCATGGGGACCAAGTGTCAGGCCAGGTGTACTCTGCTGTCAGCTGCAGTAACCTTGATGGCCTCTTAAGTTAGAGAAGATTCAACTCATATTGTTTTTTTCCCACCAATAAGGGATGGATGTTCAGCGTGAGAGGAGGAAGAGAGAGCTCTTGAGCTGTGCGGTCTGAGCATGCTCATTGGAACCCAGCCCTCCTGTAATTAAGACTCTGAGAACAAAGTGCTGCCCTGCTGGCTGGTAACCCTGAAGATATCACTTTTTTTCATTTCTCAGCCATCAGGTTGTGTTCTTTTTTTATTACATATGAAACTCTTTTTTTAAAAAAATTAATTTTATTGTGCAATAGGTACGTTTTATATACATATGTTGATCATTCTCAACATTGACAATTTGTACCAGTATATGACATGATTTGAGTTTCATTTTTTGCCATTCCTTTACCCACCCTACAACCTTTTCCAAGTTAGGATGAGGTAGCTTTGTGTTCAGGGAGGATTCTGGGATTGTACTGGAGGATGACTTGAAGACACCAAGAGAACAGATCTATGTGTGATATTTTCTTTCAGTGGTGCTTCACAGCCATAGCTGGAAGCCTGACTCATGCAGTGTAACATGACCTACACAGGCAACATGCCCTACACAGAAAAGCTTGCAGGGAGCACTTGCTGTGTAACACACAGAAACAAACAATCATATGTCTTTGTCCAGTATGTATCATGACATGGACACAAGAATGTCATATGTCTGTGATGAATCTGAAGTATAATAGGTATATAAACAAGGGTCAAGCGTGGCAGCTGTGTTACAGTGTTCATCTTGGATGTGTGCAGCCTCAGCTCTGATATCCGTCACCTCCCAAAACAGAACAGAAATAACTGAAGACTACCAAAACATGTGACTATGCTGTGTGTGTCAGAGCAGGGACTAGAGATAAGGTAACTTCTAAGATGAGTCTTGAGAGATGGATAGAAATCTATGAGGCAGTATGGCAGAGTAGGTGGAAAGAACAGTAAGTTCAAAGTCATTAGTGTTGTGAGAGGAAATTGTTATGGAAGCTACAGGCTATTTTGTAGTTTGGGAGGATACAGTGGAAGCCAAAGAGCATCCTACAATCTTTAAGGAAGAGAAGACTGTTGCCTATTAGGAAGCAGCAGCTCAGGAATTCATGAAGAGTCTGGCCAGGGACACTGAGAATGACTGTTCAGAAAAGTGGGTGAAAAGTCAGGAGGAGAGACAATGGAAATAAAGCTAAAGGAGGAGAGGTTTTCTATGGGAATAGTAGATGAGTATAGATGAGTACCACCAATGGAGATTGTCATGAGGATCCAAGACTTTGGCATTCAAATATATTTAGTTCACCACTCATTACCTTTACCTCCTTTCCTTCTTTCCTAGCACTGCATTGGTGGAGGAGGATACTTTCCTGAGGGGAATCCAATGCAATGTGGAGACTTCTCTGGCTTTGACTGGAATGGCTATGGAACTCATATTGTGTGGAGCAGTAGCCGGGAGATAACGGAGGCAGCTGTGCTTCTGTTCTATCGCTGATATTGTCTTGCTAGAGGACTCAACCTTTTTGTTTCAACAATGGAGATGAATTTACCTAGTATGTAGAATGCTATGGATTGAGGAAGGGAAATAAATCATATGCATTTAACTCTTGGAGTTTCTATGAATTCTTTTCATGTAAAGCCAAACTGTAGGACTTTTCAAAGGAATATTTATATCAAAGGGATAAATATGTGTCAGTCATGTTTATGTATGGAATGTTAGAGTTTAGCACTGGTGATGTTGCTAGTGGCTCTACACATACCTGGCAAGCACAAGGTCCTCAGTTTGATCTCCAGTACAAAAAACAATAACAATAAAGCAACAAAACAAACCCATCCAAACCAGAAGCTATTAGAGCTTAGTAATCCTGAGAGAGGATGATGTCATCACCAGGACCCTTTCAGGAAGACCCATAAAATAGCCAGGTGAAAAAAAGGAGGGGAAGAGTTATTTTATCTAACACCTCTCTAACTCTCTCTCTCTCTCTCTCACACACACACACACACACACACACACACACACACACACACACACTAGACAAGTAGAACCTGAATATTTTAAAGAAGATAATAGTTATACAACAAAGAAGATACAGATTACTCACATTTATATTTGACACACTGATAGTGGCTGTGGCATTTTTGTAATGAAAAGATGGGCTTTAGAGGCCTATGGTGATCATGAGTCTTGAGTGTCTCATTCTTCTTGGCTTCCATCTTTGGGGGCTTCTTCAGAAGGAGCCAAGTGGTTAGATCATTTTCATGGTGTTGTAGGTTTTGACTGGGTAGAGAAAACATCAGTCCTAACTCACAATGAAATATGAGACACTGGGTTGAATCTTCCTCTGGAATAAAGCTATTATTTTTTAAAATTTTTATTTGGTGGTACATAATGATTATATTTATCATGGGTAGTTGCTACCTGTACATAGCACACAACTATTCCACTTCTAGGTATTTCCACAGTGTGCTAGAGGTATTACATGACATTTGGAGTAGCATGCATATATTTATGCAGCACATTTGCAATATCTCAGTATTGGAAGTAGTCTATATGTACCTCAACAGAAGAATCAGTAAAGAAAAGTGGTGTCATACAAGTTGAAGCAAGGATAAGTTTGAATTATTTGTAGTAAATTCCCCTTGAGAGCATAATCTTCAGTGAAAAAATTAAACACGTGACTTTACTTATATGAGGAAGTCACAGCATGAATAATTAAAGAAGAAAATAAAGGTAAGATAATAGAACACAGAGAGCCAGATCTTTTTGGAATGGAAAAGAAGTCAAGGGATAGATTGAGGGTGAGGGCAAGGGGAATTTGCATCAGTAAAAGAATTAATATGTATTATTTCCCATTGTATAGGTTGTCATTTCACCCTATTGGTTGTTTCCTTTGCTGTATATAAACTTTTAAATTTAGTATAATCCTACTGTGGATTCTTGCTATCATTTCTTGTGCAATTCCTATTTCATTCAAAGAGTCTTTCCTGTGTCTATGTCTTCAAGGGTTTTACCTATTTTATCTTCCAGCAGATTTAGTGTTTGTGTTTTAGTATTTTCCTGATTTGCATCCAGGTGCCACCCAATCCTCAAGGGATCATAAGTCAGGATTTTTTGAGGATCTAAGATGGAGTGGGTGGCCCCACAAATCCATTGTTAACTTGGAAGCGATGGAAAGGAAGGCAGGGTTGCTGCTGCTGCTTTTGCTGCCTTGTATGTTGCACACCATGAACTGTTTCTCCTTTGTGACACTGCCCTGCCTGGGAGCCGGCTGACTATAGACTGAGACCTGTCTGCACTGTGAGCTAAATAAATCTTTCCTCTTTCACTTTATGGATGTCCAATATTTTGTTTCACCAATGGGAAAAGCCAATAAGAGATAATTCAGTACAAAGCATGGGTTGTTGCTGTGAGTGTATTTGAGCATGTGGTTCAGGAGTCTTTGGTAGTGGTTGATGGAAAGAGTTTTGCAAGGTGTGAAGATGCTGGCTAGGAAAGGAGTACTTTAAACTATGCCTGCTGGAAGATTCTGGCCACATCTCAGAACACTAAAATGCAGAGAAAATATAGTCGGTAAAGACCAGGCTAGGAACATTTCAGTTAGGAACAAGTTACTCACTGGCTGTTGGACTCCAAAGCATGGATATTAACCTTTAGCATAAAATTGGTCTGCATTTGCTTATGCCTAAAGATTTTACCTGGCACCTAGAAAATGCCACTGGAATAATTAATTGAGCAAAAGAAATTTCAAGGCAGTATAATGTTGAGGCAGTGAAATGGCTATTATTGGGGCAGGGTTAGGTGGAATTGTGTTGAGAATCAAGAAGACAAAATCAAGTGGGACGTTATAAAGTGTTTTGAGTTTGTACAGAAAGGAAGAGCCAGGATCAGTGAGCCTTCAAAAGATGGAAGAGAAGAGAATCTGGTCGCTGAAAAGATGAGCCATAGAAGCCAAGTATTTACGAGGACAATAGACAAGCTCACCTAAGGACATCACAAGAAGAAGGAGATCCAATATTTGCCACCATAAAATTACTAAGGTGAAAAACTGTGCTTTGAGAAAAGAGCTCCAGAGCACCACATTCCAGAGAGACTGCAACCTAGGAAAGTGAGCCAATTCTTTAGAGTGGGCTTTAGAGCATTTATTGTCAAGGCACTCAAACGTAGAGTCAAGAAAGAAGTGAGCTTGGCCATTGCTTCTGCTGTCTGCAGACCCTGGAATCATTCACGTGTTGCTGATTTTTGGTGAATACAGAAGGCAAGAGTGTGGAGTCAGAAGGCTTCCACCCAGATTTCAGAGAGTGTGGGAGGCCAGGCCGTGCAGCCCTGGGAGGACAGTTCATGCAGCTGTGAGTGTGAAGTTGAAGTCACAGGGGAAAAAATAGAAGCCTGATGAGCCCGGGACATGGTTCATCTGACTGACAAGGACTGAGCAAATCTGGCCCAGGAGAGAAGCCATGAGAGTCACAACCAGCAGCAGCGACAGAGACGTGGCGTCACAGAAGCCCTTTAAAGTCTGCATCTGACTACAAATTATCTCGATGCTGGAAATGAAACTATGGGATTAATTTTTGCCTGGCTTGGTTTTGGAGTTTTTTTTTTTTTTTTT
>PVIR01017845.1:0-15365 GCA_004026965.1 Petromus typicus | reverse complement strand
TTTTGGAGTTTTTATCTGTTTTTCTTTCTTTCATTTTTTAAAAAAACAAATCTAACTTTGTTGGAGTGTTAGGTATAGTATCTATAGGACTCAAAAAAGTAAGCGTAAATGTTGTTAGGTCAAGGAGAGATTGTGGCTTATGATTTATTCTCCCAGCCCTGAGCTCACTATGTAGCCCAGATGATCCTTGAACTCACAGCAATCCTCCTGCCTCTGCCTCCCACATGCTGAGATTACAGGCGTGAACCACTATGCCCAGCATTGTGTTATGTGGTGCTGATTGCTAGTGGGTGTGAGCCACCACACCTGGCATTGTGGTCTGTGGTACTGATTGCTGATGGGCATGAGTCACCATGCCCGGCATTGTTGTATGTGGTTACAGGGATCGAACCCAGGCCCTTGCACTTGCAAGGCAGGCACCAGAACCACTAAGCTAAATCCCCAGCCCTCATCATTTAATCTTATAATATGTTTAACTAATTTAGCTCTTTATAATAATCCTCTCTCTGATTGCTATCCCCAACACAGGATAGTTGGGAGTGAGATATGTGGTTTCCATCTGACTTCTTCAAGATGAAAAGGGTCATTGTGGGAGTGACCACGGTTAGAGGCCCTGTCCAGAGAGCTAATTTCCTGGGCCTCACAGTGACATCATGCAGCTGACCAGTTATGAACTTTTGTAAGGTTGAGCTGATGCATCCTGGCAAAAGAGTCTAGCACATTTGTTATTGGTTTTATCTTCACGATCAGTTAGAATGAATAAATTTTCCAAGAAATTGAAGCTTATATGGTTAAAGCCTGAGCACCAGAATGGACAGACGTGTATCTGAGTCTGAAAAAGTTACCACCATAAACAGTCAAGGTTTTATGTCTTAGAAGACTCGCACATCCCAGAGGGCATGAATACATTTAGTACATCCTGAAATTAGAAATAGTGAGTGTCACGGCTACATGAAGCCCTTTGTCCCTTATTTTAGCTTTGTACCAAGTGCATATTTGTAATAAAACCTTTTTATTTTTCCTACAGGGAATTTAACCTTCTCACAATGAGTGATGTAGATATATCACAAAAACTTTGAGTAACATACAGAGGTTTGTGTCTCCCCCAGAGCTATGAGAAGCACTGTGGTTCTCTCTTGAAGTGAATATTTCCAGGCAGCTTTTCCTTCATTCACAAAGGGAGTTCTGTTCAAAGTCTCCCTAAGCCCAAGGGTCCCCATTTCATTATTTTGACAAATTTTCAAAGGACTTTTGAGAACCAGATTATAATAATTAACACATTAATTTTGACCAGTGAAAGATTTCCAGCTTATTATACACAGAAAAGAATATGCATGGCATTTTAAAAACCAGTCTTATCATCATCTTGATCAGCTGGCACCCTGAAAGGGGGACATATCTTTAACTTTAATGACATTAATTTATAATTTAAGTTATAGGCAACTTATTCTTGTTATAGACAGCTTACACTATAGGCAATTATTCAAATATTCAAACAGAAAAAAAACTGTTGAGCTCAAACTACATAGCTATATGATTGGACAAACCATTGTAGAAAAACTCATATAATATAATTTGTTTGTTTAACTAGACTATACTTAGATGTAATAGGTCAATTGCAGTGTAATAACCTTTTTATATATGTTAGGTTTGCACTTAGATAAGACTCGGCAGAACTTTTGTAGGTCACTTAACAGATCTCTTGTGATTAGAATCAAAAGGAATGAAAACCTTTCATATTTGCAAATGCAAAAGCAGGTTTTTTTTAGGTTTTTTGAGACAGAGTCTCGCTTTGTGGTTCAGGCTGGCCCTGAGCTCAGCCTCAAACTCACATCACAGCAATCCCCCTGCCTCTGCCTCCCGAGTGCTGGGATTACAGGCGTGAGCCACCACGCCCAGCACTGTGGTATGTGGTACTAGTTGTGAGTCTCCATGCCCAATATGGTATGTGGATACCAGGGATCGAACCCGGGTCCTTGAGCTTGCAAGACAGGTGCTGGAACCACTGAGCTAACTCCCCGGCCCACTGCAAAAGCAGTTTTTAAGGTGGGTCCTAAGTTCATGGCTTTTTTCCCATATCTTTACTATAAACCTTCTGTAACAAATTTGGCTGCAGCTTCTTGCATTTTCAAGTATCCCTTTTATTGGTTTGTTTTTATTTTGTTACATTTTAAATTTGACTGGCTGCCAATAGATCTCTAACCAGTCTCATGTTACAGATATCAAAGTGATAATAGATAGAAAGGAAAATTAAGCCTATAATGAAAATCTAAGAACTTGTAGTACATAAAAAATGTATTAAGCACAGCAATGAAACATCAATTTAAGCTGGAAATGAAAAGTATATTTATCAGTTAGCTAAAATTTTCAGTTGAATTTTTCTTGTAACTCCCTTTGGTGGGAGATAGTTGCTGCACTTGAGCTATAGGAAACCTTGGGGCTAGTGCTCTCTTTCTCTTTCTCTCTCTCTCTGCTTTGTGGAACATGCAGTTTATAGACATTGGCACTGGGTCTCTCACAGCATATACTTCTGTGCTCAGATTTGGAGCACTCTCAGTGTGCTGTTTTTACTGCTTCTTGCAGCCCAGCTTCTGTTACTTGTTGGGCCTGAGACCAGGCCTGTCGCTCATTGTGCACCATAGGGTTCCACCTCTATGATACTTAGGGCAACACTGATTAGCTCAGTGATTTCCCTTTCACATCTAGGGCAAAGACTCAGTGTTTTTTCTTCTGGGAGGGGGACAACTGTGTTTTTCTTTGTCTGAGGTTGAATATTATGTTTACAAATATGCCCTGTCCTACACAATTAAAGCATTGTATTTTTGAGATCAGTTTTTGTTGTGATAAAATAAGAAGAGTAATTGGAAATTCACATGTCTCTCTCGGCTCCCCATAGAGTGTGGCATGTCTGACCCCATCTTTGATAAGGAAACACGACTTCATTACTGATCATGGATGGAGGGGAAGTAGGAAGAGACCAAGACTCCTCACCTTTCCTCTCATCCTCTCCCAAGGGTGCACTAGGTATGGGATATTTCTCCACAGTCAATGGACAAAGGACTAGAGAGACTGAACTCCATATGGAGAAAGTATCAAGAGATATAACAGAGCCCTTGGAATGAGCATGTTTTATATTCTCTCCCAGTCAGTCCCAAAACTCCACATCTGAAGTGACCAGCTGAGGTAACCATGGCTGTATCTCGTAACACGCGGGAAAGCATTCGAGTACCTACTTGTGTAAGACTGATGCTACACCATTTTTAGCAAATGAACAGAGTGTTGCTCTTTAATTAATAAATTTTGCATGGGCCAGGGATTTAGCTCTGTGGTTCTGATGCCTGCCTTGCAAGCCCAAGGGCTGGGGTTTGATCCCCAGTAACTGCATACAACAATGCAGGGCGTGGAGTCTCACATGCACCAGCACTCAGTACCACATACCACAGATACTGGGCATGGTGGCTCATGCCTGTAATCCCAGCATGTGGGAGACAGAGGCAGGAGGATTGCTGTGAGTTCGAGGCTGAGCTCAGGGCCAGCCTGAACCACACACGTGAGACTCAAAAAAAAAAAAAAAAGTATGTTCCTAGAAATCACAAATTTAAATGAAATAAATCATATACACTAGCTTAAATATCATATGGTTCCTTTACATGAGACCAACAAAGTAAAAAATTAAAAGAGCAAGTTGGAGGATGGATAATAGGAATCATGCAGATGGATCTTCTCCAAATGGGAAAGAGGTCTGGAGTTAGAGGAAAGGCAAACAGAGAAGCAAAGAAGGGAAGTTAAAATAAGTAAGAAGTGTACTTACATGTAATAACTGCTCATGGTGAATATAGTCATTGTGTACAGCAAACACATGCTAACAAAAATAAAACCTTCCATATAAAATGCCAGTATGTATTTCTTTAAAATTGTTTTATTAGTTTATGTTTGCAGTAGATAATGATTACATTCATCGTAGCTGCCATGTGCCTAAGAGATCATAAATCTTAATCATGTGTGCTGTTTTTATATTTTTATTGAAACACAAATAAAGTACGTACCTGAGTTTGACTACTCAGTTTCTCCTCTAACAGCCTGGGACTCCGATGACCAGCTGTGCTGCTCTTTACACAATCTTCTGGAAGCCACTGGGCAGCAGGGCTTTGTCTTCTTGTCGCTCTGGTAACTAATTTTGAGCTTCAAGATGTGGCCTGTGACTCTGCACCCAGTCATCATGCCTCAGGGATACTGTGGTTGTACTTAATTTTGACATGATTCTTAATTGATACTGAGTGATCTTCTTGATTGTCTTTAGGGTAATACTAAATAAAGTCCATGAGAGGTTTGATTCTAGCCAGAATGCTGTTGATGAGATAGTTGTCATGCTTGTCGGCAGTGTAATTTTGGGAGCTTTACTCAATGTATGCTGTGTTAATTTATGCTTTTAACATATTGAATATTTTGTCTAAATCATGACATTAAACATAGCAAGATGGAAAATAACCAGGAAGACACAGTTTTTCCAAGGGTGGCCATGTTGTCAATGCTATAATAAAGTGATTCATTCAGTGTGCGGTGTCACTGAGGGGAGCTGAGCAATTCTAGGATCGCTGCATGGGGTGAGACTTGAGAACTGAGGAACATTGGGATAGGAAAGACACGGGGACCTGAAGCATCAGCTTTATACCTAAAGTGCTGGAAGGTATCAGTAAAATTTCAGTAGTTTGTGATAAAGTGAGAAAATTAAAGATAAAGTCAGGATGTGGAACTACATTTATTCAAGCTAACAGTTTAGATTTTTCTGAAATGATCTTTTCCCTATTTTGTTATTAGTATTATTTTTGAAATGATGTTGATGATAGCATGTATTTAACTTTAGGAAAACATTTGTACTTTGTAGCAAAGACAGAAACAAAACCTCTAAAATTCACATCAACTCTTGTTAGTGCTTAGCATTTGTATTTTTACTTCTGGGAAATTGGTCTAGAAAATTCCCAGGTCTGGAAACAATCTAGTATATGACCTTTCAGAATTGTCTTTGATTGCCAGCTAATTTCATGAATTATCATTAATGATCTTTCTTTGAGAAGACTGGGAGTCTCACCTCCATTGGGCATCGTGCCAGTGAAGGCGAGGCTGGAGGTCTGGGCAGGGCCCTCTGGGATTTCTCCATAAAAAGCTCAGTGTCTCGGTCCTTCTCAGGCATCTCTGAGGAGAAATTCCACAGTCTCCACTCAGCTGACAACCCTCAGCTCTGGTCCTGATTTGAAGGGAAGAGGTGAGCTGGAGAAACACTGATTTTAGCTCAGGTGTACATTAGGTCCAGGATATGTGAATTATGAAAAAGAAGGACTGTTTATTGTGTGGGGAGTAGATACAAGCATAGCAGCAATGAAGATGTGGAGAAAAGATGGTTAAGTAACGACCTTCACCTTGATTTTCTTCAGATTGCTATGGCCCAGCTCGGCTTCCTGCTGTTCCTCATGGTGGCCACCCGAGAGTGCAGTGCAGGTGAGTCTCCTTCTGGAGCCCAGGCTCCCAGCTCATCCTTCGTTTAGAACAAAACAGATAGGCTGTTTCTTCCAGTACATGAACTTTTCCTGGGATTAAGATAATGTCCTGACTTGCATTGAGTTCACCTGGGTTGAAGGATGAGAGCTGATTTCTGTGGTCTTGAAGGTGTAGCAGAGAGGATGCTGCTGAAGTAGGACCTTCATTGAGGCTCTGTCCCTCAATTTGACCTTAAAGAGTCTCTGGAAAAGGCTGTATGTCTTCCAAGACATTCCTTACTCCATACCCGATCTGTGGCTTTCATGGTAATTTCATGGTGTACTTTATTCCCAGACCATTTTCCTGTATTAACATTCCTGTGTACAAGAAGAAAAAGGGGCATTTCAATATTTATCTGCATTGTTATTTATTTTTGAAAGTTAAAAAAGTATTTTAAAAAAAAATCTTCTCTTGGATTGCTTTAAATGTTGATTTAATTGGTACATTTTATATACTTGTTATGGTTACAATTAATATTGAGAATTTATACCAGTATATGCCATAACTTAATTCTCATTTTTCCCATTCCCTTGTCCTCTCAGATCTCGACTTCATTATATACATAAGCAATTTTCCTTTTTACCATCAAAATTTTCCTTTCACTTCTTTTTAAAAAATTGAATTCTTTATTTGGACATTTTATACATACATCATGATCACATTCAACGTTGGAATTTTATACCTGTGTGTGATGCAAGTTAATTCTCATTTTTATCCACTCCCAACCCAACCTATACCTCCCACTCCTGTATACATATGCTTTGTTTGTTTTAAGATCATAATTTTTCTTTTTCCTCGTTACTTTCCCCTATCTCTTTCTCTTTGAATATTTTTTATTTCATGATATCTATCATACATTCTAGAACTTATTTACATCTTCAGATTCTCATGCTAGAGAAAAGATATGGCATTGGCACATCTGTGACCTATTTATTTCACTTATGAGTGTGTCCTCAAAGTATGTCCATTTGAGTATAAATGACTTAAATTTGTCATTCTTTATGGCAGAGTAGCACTCCATTTTATTAAAAAACCCACATCTTCTTTATCCAGTCTTCCATTGCTGTGCATGTGGGCTGTTTTCAAAGATTTAGCTATCATGAACTGAGCTACTATAAACATGGGTGCACATATGTTACTGTGATATGAATCCTTTAATTTTTTTGTGTATACACCTAGCAGGAGAACAGCAAGGTCAAATGGGATCTCCATCCTAACTTTTTGAGAAGTCTCCACACTGGTCTCCACAATGGTTGCACCAGTCTACATTGCCACCAACAATGGGGAAGGGCCCCTTTCTCTGTCCAGCCTTGCCAACATTTGTTATTGGTTGATTTTGTGATAGCAGCCATTCTTTGTGGAGTGAGATGGAATCTCAGTGCATCTCTCGAATGACCAGTTATGTTGAGCATTTCTTCGTGCTGTTACTTCTTCCTCTGAAAAGTGTTAATTTTATATGATCATTTTTAAACTGAATCTTTAAATTGGGGGGGACTGGTTTTCTAAATCTGTATATTGTTGATAGTAGCCCTTTATTTGAGAAACAGCTGGTAAAAATTTTTCATATATTGCCTTGTCTTTTCACTGTCCTCTGCTTTCTTTTGCTATGCAGAAGCTTTTACTAAGATGAGATACCAGTTGCTGATTCCTTCTACTAGTTGCCGCACTGCTATGGCTTTATTCATAAAAACTTTCCTTAAGCCAGTGTCTCCACGAGTTCTACCTAATCTATTTTGCAGCAGGATTAGTGTTTCTGTTTTAATATTTAGGTCTCTAATCCACTTTGATTTTAGTTTAGTGCATATTCTCGTGGATTCTTTACAAAATATTATTTATTAACTGACTTCAAGGCATGGGCTAATGACAAAGGCTCAAGCATGCTCAGTACTTGTAAGTACTGAGTGGATTACACTGAATGTTTCCCTCTGCAAAAGTTGTCACTGCCTTCTACCTTCTGATGCATAGTCAAGCGAAAATCAGTATTCAAGTTTCTTCAGTTTACACCTGTGTTAGCTTCTTGGCCACAGTCAGTATTATCTTCTTTATACCCTATCTTTCTGCCACATTAACCAGCCTATATTTCTTAGAATGGTGAATTTTTTCCTTTAATGTCTTCTCTAGGCCTTTGGGAAGGCTGTTCTACCTTGAATTCGCCTCGTTTTTCTCCTATGGATAAATTATGTTTATTCTCTCAGATTATGATAATGTATAATTTGCTCCAGACTTCTGTCATCGTATGCTGGATAATCCATCCCCCACTCCAGTCAAGCCTCTATTCTCTGTTCTCCTCTGAGTCTTCCTGTTCTCCTGAACTTCTGTGTCACTCTTCTCAGTATACCTTTCTGTTGACTTCTTGGAAAGTCACTCTGGAAGTAAGCTATTATTTATTTATGCATTAATTTACTTATCTTTGGTAGAGTCAGTGATTAATTCTTTTGAATGCCTGGTGCCCAGAACAGGTCCTAACACAAGCATGAGAATGTGGGAGGCACGTGTTAGGTCTGTGTTGGATGCTGGGCCAGATGGGCTGAACAGATAGGCAACAGAATGTCAGGGCCTCTCAACATAGGCAGTGAGACCCAGGTTCAGAGGTGGAATGAGGCTGAGATTAGTAACAAGGGGAGGGAGGCTGTGTTTTTTTTCAGTCTATCAGTAGGAATGAAACTGCATCTTCTCTAGACGTGGCCAATGCTGATCGGAAGGAAGAGATGTCTTCTGTGTCTCCATCTCTGTTCCGAAGCTGCAATGAAGTCAAGCAGAAGTGCGGAAGTGCAAGTGGTGAGAACTGCAGTATATGAAGCCTGTCCTCCCACTCATGGGGCTTTGTCTCTGAAGGTTTTAATTTTAGTATTTCTATAAGAGTATGAAAAATGCATGTAGATTACATATTGGATGAACTTTGCAATTTGAATCAGTTTTAAACACACATTCTGATGGCATGAATTTACTTTTCACATTTTTATACAACCATTGTCAGTAGAATTTCCAGAAAATTATCATGACTTCAAATTGAGATTCTATAGCCGCTAAATAATAAATCCATGTTCTCCTTTTCCATACCAGTCTACTTCTGGTCTGGATAAATTTTTCTAGTCTAGTTATGTCTCACAAACAGAATCATAAATTGTATGTCATTTTGGTTTTGGATTGTTTTGCTTAACATAGTGTTGCCAAGGTGAATACTTATTGTATCATGAATAATTTATTCTTGTTCATCCATTGTACTTAAACATATGTATCAGTATATGTGCCCTATATATCATATACATACCCTCACACAATATTTTGTTTATGCATTCATCTTTTGAGGAATACCCAGGCTTTTCTACCTTTTGCACTTGTGACCAACAGCGACAGGAACATTAGTGTTCAAACATTGGTGGGAGTTCAGACTTGAGTATTTTGCTCAAGACTGAGATTATTGAGTGTGATCCATCTGTGTTTACTTTTATGAGGAGAATTCCTGGGAAGTTAGCTAATGCTATTTCATTGCACTCATAGGGATATGATCTTCTGAACTCAGGAGAACAGTGACCCTAAGAACACAAAATGATAGGGATCAATAAAGACTCTTTGGACCAGGATTTTTGTTATTAGAACTATTCTGGAAATGGGGTTTGTAAGTCATGAAATCACAAATAGGTGGGCTCTGGGCTGCTTCTCCTTACAGATGGCCTGTATTTCCTTCGCACCAAGAGTGGTGTAATCTACCAGACCTTCTGTGACATGACAACTGATGGTGGTGGCTGGACCCTGGTGGCCAGTGTGCACGAGAACAACATGTATGGGAAGTGCACGGTGGGCGATCGCTGGTCCAGTCAGCAGGGCAACAATATAAACTACCCCGAGGGTGACGGCAACTGGGCCAACTACAACACCTTTGGGTCTGCAGAGGCGGCCACAAGTGATGACTACAAGGTTGGTGACACTCATGACCCTTGTGGAAAGGGTGAGGGTTGAGTGTCACTAGTATGCAAGAGAGATGTTTGTTATGAGGGATGCAGAGCTACAGCTGGAACAAATGACAGAAATATGTGTCTTGAATTTCACCTCCCTCCCTACAAGGTCTAAAAAAATGGGGCAATGGGTGTTGGGTGTTATATTTTGCTTATTGGACTATCTGAATCCACCTGTCCATCTGTCCATTGGAAACACAGCTGTCAGGTCAGCTGAATACCTTTCATGTGTGTGTGTGTTTTTTGTTTTGGGTCCTGTTGGCCTGTTCAGCCTAAGTGTTGGTTGTTTTCTAGAACCCTGGCTACTATGACATCCAGGCCCTGGACCTGGGCATCTGGCATGTGCCCAACAAAAGCCCCAGGGAGACCTGGAGGAATAGCTCCCTGCTGAGATATCACACAGAAACTGGCTTCTTCCAGGATCTGGGACATAATCTGTTTGGCCTCTACCAGGTACAAAGGGCTGCTCATGGGGCTGATTTTGTTGGGTCTGGAGAGCAGTGGGTGTTAGAGTAGAAGCTATCTTCTCCTGAATCTCTCTTGCATGTTTGCTAGACCACAATTTACCCTGTCCTGATTTTGTAAGAAGTTGTGACCCAAGGAAATCAAGAAACCTATAAAAGTGAATACATTGAGAAATATGGGTAGAATAAGAGAGAGCTAAAGAATGAGGTCAACTGGGGACTAATGTTGGAATGTTGCCTGGATATGGAACAATCACTTTTATAGAGAATGGAATGTTTCCCTCCATACATCTTTCCTATGAGAACCAAATCTATTGTCCTATTCAATGACTTCTTTCTTCCTCACAGAAATACCCAGTGAAATATGGAGCAGGAAAGTGTCGGACTGACAATGGCCCTGCGATACCCGTGGTCTATGATTTTGGTGATGCCCAGAAGACAGCGTCTTATTACTCACCCTATGGCCGCAGTAAGTCTTTAGTGCTCCTCTAACAATGATTTCAATTCTGATGGCTAGCAGTTTCCCATTGTTTTCTGAAGCCTGATTCTTCTCTATGAATTTGATGTGTGTAGTATTGTCTCATTTCATCTGCACAATTACCCTGAAGGCCTCAACTTGTATTAACTCCTTTGTTCAAATTAGGAAAGCAGCAGTATTGACAAATTTACTTTATTTCAAGAGCATGAGTGGGTGAGTGAGAATTTGGGCTGGCAAATTTGTCTCTAGATACTACTCCTAGCATCACAATACCAGCTCCTCAGTCGTTGCTAGGAGCAGGTCAAGTTCATGTGCACAGGGCAGAACAATTTTGAGACAGCTGCATTTCTATTAGGACTGTTAACTATAAGTTCATATAATGTGAACCCAAATTTGGTAGCACTTCCATTGTGAAGACTGAGCCTGTGCTATGAAATGTGCAGCTGTCATTGTGTACATTTGGGATTTGAGATTTTAAAATGAAAGAGAACAAGCAAAGTGTTAAGGAGCTCAGTGAGTGCACTAGCCATTTCCTGTAATGTGCCCTTAGTGATGTGAATGGTGATGTCCCTGCAACTGCTGAGTTTTTCTCTCCAGGCCTCTGCCAGTCCAGGGGGACCTTGTGAGGCCAGTTCTTGGCCTCTGGGGTGTGACAAGGTCCCTGTTGGTCAGGCTTGGTCCTGGCATGAACCAGCCACTGGGCACAGTGGTTTTGGCTCCAACTGTGCAGCTGGAGTTTTGGGTTTGAGCCTGAGTCTGGCATAGACAGTTTCTGGCTTGACCCAAAAGGAAGCTACTTCCTCTGTCTTCTTTTAATTTCTTTTCTTCTTCTTGTTTCCAGATGAATTTACTGCAGGATATGTCCAGTTCAGAGTATTTAATTATGAGAAGGCTGCAAACGCCCTGTGTGCTGGAGTGCAGGTCACCGGGTGTAACACCGATGTTGTGAGTTTTTGTGGGAACCAAAGAGGCCTGGGAGCAATGTTGTGTTTGTCAGTGTGTATTTGTGTGTGGAGTATGGTGAAGATGTAATGTGTGTGTGTGTGTGTGTGTGTGTGTGTGTGTGTGTGTGTGTGTGTGTATTTGAGTCCTTCCCTCGAATACCCCTGGATCTCAGAAACCAAAGGTGTAGGACTCTCTGTCCAAGTATAAACATTCTGTGGACCTTGGAAAATGTCATCACTATGTGAAGAATCTGAAGTAAAATAGATACATAAACAATAGGCTCAGGAGGTAGCTGTGTTAGAGTGTTCATCTCAGATGTGTGCAGCCCCAGCTCTGAGATCCATCACCTCCCAAAACAGAACAGAAATAACTGAAGACTACCAGACCATGTGATTGTGCTGGGTGTATCAGAGCAGGAACTAGAGATAAGGTAACTTCCAAGCTGAGTCTTGAGAGATGGATAGAAATCTATAAGGCAGTATTGCAGAGTAGGTGGAAAGAACAGTAAGTTCAGAGTCATTAGTATTGTGAGAGGAAATTGTGTTACGGAAGCTGCAGGCTATTTTGTAGTTTGGGTGGATACAGCGGAAGCCAAAGAGCGTCCTACAATCTTTAAGGAAGAGAGAAGTGTCGTCTAGTAGAGAGCAGTAGCTCAGGAATTCATGAAGAGTCTGACCAGGGACACTGAGAATGACTGTTCAGAAAAGTGAGTGAAAAATCAGGAGGAGACCCGATGGAAATAAAGGTAGAGCAAGAGAGGTTTTTATGGGAATAAAAGATCAGTATCCCCAATGGAGATTCTCATGAGGAACAAAGAGAGCCAGTCAAATTTTTAACCTTCACTAACTGATCTCATTATCTTTCTCTCCTTTCCTTGTTTTGTAGAACTGCATTGGTGGAGGAGGATACTTTCCTGAGGGGAATCCTAGGCAATGTGGAGACTTCTCTGCCTTTGACTGGAGTGGCTATGGAACTCATATTGGATGGAGCAGTAGCCGGAAGATAACAGAGGCAGCTGTGTTCCTGTTCTATCGCTGATATATTCTTGTTGGAGGACTCGGCCTTTTTGTCCCAGTGATTGAGACTAACTTACCTAGTATCTGGAATTCCAGTGTCTGAGGATGGGAAATAAATAATTTAAATCAAGTCTTGGTGTTTTTTTTGAATTCTTTTCATACAGTGGTGAAGTATAGAAGTTTTCAAAAGAATATATATTGTGGTGCTGAGCCTGTGTCGGCCATGGTTATGTTGGGAATATTAGAAATTAGCACTGGCTAGTGGCTCTTCACCACCTGGCAAGTGCAAGGTCCTCTGTTTGACCCCCAGTACAAAGAACTGCTACAACAACAACAACAACAACAACAACAACAACAACAAACACAAACCAAACAAAAAACAGAGTTTAGCAATCCTGATAGAGGACTATGTCATTCCTCAGAACACTTTCAGATAGACTCATAAAATAACGAGCTGAATAAAGTCAGGGAAGCGGTATTTTATCCAACCCTCCCTAACTCATCTACATGGACTAGACAAGTAGAATGTGAATATTTTAGAGTATCATTGCCCACCAAAGAAAAAAATGTATACTCACATTCATATTTGGTACATTCATTGGTGGTTGTGGCATTTTTGTAATAGAAAGATAGGTCTGATAGGCCTATGATGATGATGATGTGTCATAACCCTAGTTGGCTTCCATCTTTGGGAGCTTCTTCAAAAGTAGCCAAGTGGTCAAATCATTCTCGTGGTGTTTCTGGTACCGACAGAACTGAGAAAACATCAGTGCTGACTCACAATGAAATGTTTGTCATTGGGTTGAATTTTCCTCCCTAGTGAAACTATTACTTTTTCAAATTTTTACTTTGTAGTACATAATGATTAAATTTATAACGGAGAGTTGCTACACATACATAACACATACGTATTTTCCTTCTAGGTATTTCTTAATGTTATGAAGATACCAGATAACAAATGATGTAACATATGAATGTTTATGCAGCCCAATTCTTAATAGTTAAGTATTAGCAACAGTCTATACATTTGTCAACAAATAAATGGATAAAGAATATTACTGGTTATACACATTGGAGTACTAATCAGCCATCAGCAAGGACATATCTGAATTATTTGCTGAAAATTGGATACCCTTGAAATCATAATATTAAGTGAAATAAATTAGATACATGGCTTATATAAGGAAGCCAAAGTGTGAATAATTAAAAAAGAAAATAAAAGTTAGATAATAGTATATAGAGAGATAGGCCTATTGAGAATGGGAAGAAAATCAGGAGATAGACTGAGGGCAAGGGAGAGGACAGTTTGCATATGTATCTAAATTAACATATGTTAATACTCATTCTGTAGATTTTCTTTTCACTCTTTTGGTTGTTTCCTTTGCTATTCATAAACTTTTAAATTTACTATAATACATTGTTTATTTTTCCTATTGTTTATTCTTGATGTCATTCCTTGTGCAATTAGCATTCAGTTCAAAAAGTCCTTGCCTATGCCTACTTCTTCAATAGTTTTAGTTATTTATCTTCCATTAAATTGTTTCTATTTTAATATTGTCCTGGCTCACATCCAGAGTTTTTAAATTATTTTCACTAGCTCTATGAAATACATTGCTGGAATTCACTGAGGAATGTGTCCTTAAGGTATATTCATTTGAGTACAAATGACTCAAATTTATCATTCTTTATGCAGAGTAATATTCCATTTTGTTATATATATATGTATCTATATCTATATCTATATCTATATCTATACATTTTTTCCTTTATCCAGTCTCCATCTGATGGGCATTTAGGTTATTTCCAAGATTTGACCATCATACCCTGAGTTGCTATAAACATGGGTTCACATATCACATTCATTGTGATATGAATCTTTAAATATTTTTTTGTGTATATACATAGCAGGAGAATTTCAGGGTCGAATGGGACCTTCAATTCTAGTTTTTTGAGGCATCTCCACACTGATCTACACAGTGGTTGCACCAGTCTACATTCTTACCAACAGTGGAAAGGGCTCTTTTCTCCCTGCAGCCTGTCGGCATTTGCTGTTGGTTGACTTCATGATAGCAGTCATTCTTTGTGGAGTGATGTAATATTTCAGTGTTGTTTTCATCTGCATCTCATGAATCACCAGCAATGTTGAGCATTTCCTTATATGCCATTTAGCTGCATTTACTTCTTCCTCTGAAAAGTGTCTGTGTTTTTCATATGCCTATTTTTGAATTGGGTCTTTAAATTTGGAGGGCTGATATATATATATATATATATATATATTTTTTTTTTGATTTTTTGAGACAGGGTCTCGCTTTGTGGTTCAGGCTGGCCCTGAGCTCAGCCTCAAACTCACATCACAATCCTCCTGCCTCTGCCTCCCGAGTGCTGGGATTACAGACGTGAGCCACCACACCCGGCACTGTGGTATGTGGTACTGGTTGCTGCTGGGTGTGGGTCTCCACACCCAGTATTGTTATGTGGTTACCGGGGAATCGAACCTGGGCCCTTGCGCTTGCAAGACAGGCGCCGGAACCACTGAGCTAACTCCCCAGCCCCATGGGCTGATATATTTTTTAAAAATTCAAATCGTTATTGGTACATTATGAACACACACCATCATCACACTCAGCATTCAGGGTTTGTACCAGGATATGACACAACTTGCTTTTCATTTATTCTCCTTCCCCGACCTGACCTGCAACCCCCACACCCTATATACATAAGATTTTTCTTTTAAAAAAATTAATATCACATTGTTTTTCCCCTCATTATTTATCCCTACATCCTTGTTCCTTTTAAATATTTTCCATTGCACAATATCAACTAGATCTCATTTACATCTTCATTTTCTAATACTAGAGAAAAGATACGATATTCACACATCTGTGACCTATTTATTTCACTTATGAGGATGTCCTCAAGGTATATACATTTGACTATGAATGACTCAATCTTATCATTTAAAAAATTTTTT
>PVIR01017844.1:0-34408 GCA_004026965.1 Petromus typicus | reverse complement strand
TCCCCCGCACGAGAGAAAAAAGTAGTTCCCAGAAGCGGAACTTTGGGAATATTTGCCCCTGCACCTCGACCGCCGTGCATGGGGGAGGCAGCGCCACCCGTAGCTACAACAGAAACTGCACGAGGGTTTCCAGAGAGGCCCGCCCCAACTACAAAGCGAGACCCTGTCTCAAAAAAAAAAAAAAAAAGACAGGTAGAGGAGCCCAGTGTGGCTCCGTGCAGGCTGAGGCAGGAGGGTTCCCCACACCCCCCTTGGGGCCCCTGCTCACTGCACCCGTGGGGGGACCCAGGGAGCCCCCATCCTATGGGAGAAGATCCCTCGACCCCATGAGAAGCAGCCTAACAGAGCCCCCCCCTCCCCCAGGTGAAGGAGCAGGCTGGGCTGGGCCTCCTCAGCCGCCCCTTCGGCCCCTCGGTTTCCTGAGTCAACACTGTCTCTCAGAGGCTGTGGGAAAAGATTTCTTCGGGTGTCAAGGTTTCTCTCCAAGTGGAACCCAAGAACCTTCGACGGGTTGGCGACAGCATGGTCTGGTGGGTCAGATGCAGCAGTCGCAGTCTGTATATACACATACAAATACACGTACACGTGTACACACACATGACCCTGCCAACATAGCCACACGGTGCTGGAGCCTTTATGCTGAGCTCTCTCAGAGAGAGAGAGAGAGAGACAGAGAGAGAGAGAGTCAGACAGACAGACAGACAGAGTGCTGGGATTACAGGCCTGTGCCACCACGCTCAGCTTATTTTATTTTTAAATGTTGAGACAGGGTCTCGCTGAACCCCTCAATGGCCTAGATTGAGTTTAAAGGTGAGATCCTCTTGCCTTAGCCTCTGGGAATGCGAGCAGAGACCACCTGTGCACCACCGCCCCTCCATAAAACACATTTTTAAATGATTAGTCTGCATTTTGGAGCCCCCGCTGGGCTGTGGGCTGTGGTGTGTAGTCAGGTTTGGTTTCAGGACCCCACAAGGGTGGAAGCTTCCATCCTCCGGACCCCCCACCCCCCAGCCCGGCCCCTAGCAGGACGGCTTCCCCATTCTTTGGGAAAGGTGACAGACAAACAGGAAGCTGTAGAGCAGCTGAGGGACCACAAGAAGATCAGAATGGGGTCTCACTACACAGTCCAGGCTGGCCTTGAATTTAAGACCTTCCTGCCTCAGCCTACAGGAGTGCTGAGATGAACAGGCCTGAGCTAGGCTGCCAGCGGGGCGAAGTTACCTCTTCAGTCTCCTCAGAGCTGAAGGCCCCATCTGAGTCTGTCCAGAAGGTGGGAAACTTCTGCACCTAGGTGACAAATAAGGAAACCGAGGCAGGCGGCTGCCTAGCAGGAAGCAAAGTGGACTCTCCTGGAGCCTCTGCCCCTATCTCCGCCCTCAGGTCCCACCTGGACCTCGGCTCCCCCGGCCCCCACCCGGGTCCCAGTGTCGACCCCGGGGTCCCCGCCTCCCTCCCGACCCCTGCGTTCCGGGACAAAGACCTGACCTCGGCAGGGGCTCCAGGCGCGGATCGGGTCGCAGCTGAGGCTCCGGAGCAGGTGGCCTCGGTCCCCTTCAGCCGCTACCACGACTGCGACCTCACCTCGGTCCAGCTCCGGCGACACTCAGCTCGCGGCTCGGAGCAGCGCCGCCCTGGGCTGGGGCGGGGTCACCACGCCCCGCCCGCGTCCCCGGCTTCGTCCCCCTCGGCCGGCCCGGGGCGACAGCCCCGCCCTTTACATCGTTCTCTTTCAGACAAGGTTTTAAAATCACTAACTTACCCAAAAGGGGCTCAGATTTGTGGGTCGCCTGCCCCCGCCTCCCACAGTGCTCGATTACCGGTCTAGCTGCTTCTCAGTCTTTCCTTTTTTTTTTTTTTTTTAGGTTTTTTGAGACAGGGTCTCGCTTTGTAGTTCAGGCAGGCCCTGAGCTCAGCCTCCAACTCACGTCACAATCCTCCTGCCTCTGCCTCCCGAGTGCTGGGATGACAGGCGTGAGCCACCACGCCCGGCACTGTGGTATGTGGTACTGGTTGTTGCTGGGCTGAGTCTCCACACCCGGTATTGTTATGTGGTTACCGGGGATCGAACCCGAGCCCTTGTGCTTCCAAGACAGGCGCCGGAACCACTGAGCTAACTCCCCGGCCCTTGCTTCTCAGTCTTAACCCAGGGAAACAGCGCCCCTCCGCGCTCCCTCTTCCCCCTCTCCCTCCCGATCCCTGCCCTTTCTCCACTCCTTTCCTCCGTGAAATCTCTCCAAACCAAAGAGCTCACTCCGGAAGCTGAGGCAGGAGGATCGCCACAAGTCAGAGACCAACATGGGCTACACATCAAGTCCTGTCTCAAAATAAACAAAACAATATTTTAAAATAAATAATAATAAGAGTTCCAGGCTGGGGATGTAGCAAGGTGGCTCCGTGCTTGCGTGGGAAGTTCAAGGTCTTGAGTTCGATCCCAGTAAGACCAAGACAGACCAAAAAAAAAAAAAAAAAAAATCCTCCAAACAACACGTGAGAGCCCTGAAGACCCCCCTCTTCCCACCGCGTGTGCCGGAGCCGCCCCCAGGGCCCGCCGTCCACCGGCTCGGCCTGCGTCCCTGCCCGGGCGCTGCCTGCCGCGTTTGTGCCACTTATTTCTGTGGTTCTTGGATCTGAACCCGGGCCCTTCGCACCGCGCTACATGCCCCGCCCTTTTCGTTTCTTTTTCAGTCAGGGTCTCAGCCAGAGGCTAAGTCGCCCAGGTGCAATTGAACTTGTAGTCTCCTCCCTCAGCCCCCCAGAGTGCCGGTTAACCCGCACCCACCCGCTCTCTCTCTGTCTTTGTCGCAGGTCCTTGTAGTGCTGACCTGTTCGGGGCTGTGTCCCCTTGGGACAGGGACATAGGAGGACAGGACCCATTGGCACACGCCACCTGGAGGCTCAGCCTGGTCCCTCTGTCTGGAAGGAGCACCGGTCCTGTCCACCCCCCGGGGGTGCCCACCTGGTCCCCCTCTACCCAAAGACCATTTTTTTTTAGACAGAGCCTTGTTATGCAGCTTAGGCTAACCCTAAACTTACTAATTCGCTCAGATTTGACTCTCCTGCCTCAGCCTCCTGTGTAGCTTGTTTACACTACCACAGCAGGCTACAGACTATTCCAGCTAGTGATGGATGGCTCTGTGATGGCTGTGGAAGAAGGATTATGTCCCTAGCTTCTGTGGACTTCCATTTATACTCTTTTAAAATTGTATTTTATTTGGATTTTTGTGGCATTCAGGCTGTACTGGAACTCACAGAAATCCTCCTGCCTCAGCTTCCCTGGTGGTGGGACCATTGGCTGAGGCAGGCCACTAGCACTGAGGAGGGCTGAGCCTGCCCGGGGCGACGCCAGGAGCAGCCTGCTGCCTTCCACCCTGCAGCAGATCTCAGACCCTCAAGGAGAAACTCATGGCGATTTGCATAACTCAAAAGTGGCTTTCCGGCTGGGCATGGTGGGACACGCCTGTGACCCTAGCACTCAGGAGGCTGAGTCAGGAAGATCACAAGTTGGAGGCCAGCCTTACACAGCGAGACCCTGTCTCAAACAGAAAAGGAAAATCATATTGTTTCTCAACAGATTTAGACCAAAACTGGTAAAGAAAGTGATACACGAGCAAATAACCTCAAAAAAGGGAAAACATAACTCTCAACCCTTTAGGTCTCTGAAATGCGAGTTCATATTCTCTAAATGGAGCAGTGAATTCTAGGAACAAGGGAGGTTAAGAGTGGGAAAATTTGGGGTGGTTATTTAGCTCAGTGGTTCCGGCGCCTGCGCTGTAAGGGCAAAGTCCCGAGTTTGATTCCTGGTAACCACATACCGCAGTGCCGGGCGTGGTTTCTCACACCTGTAATCCCAGCACTCGGGAGGCAGAGGCAGGAGGATTGCTGTGAGTTCAGGGCCAGCCTGAACTACAAAAGTGAGACCCTGTCTCAAAAAAAAAAGTAGGATAGTTTTATTGAGAAAGAAAAAGCTGTGCCTAAGAGGGACAGAAGGGAGACAATAAAATGGGTGGACCCCACTCACCTCACTTTCCAAGGGGCTTTTACGGAGCAAAGCCACCAGGTGAAGTGGCTCAAAGTGGGACAAAACTGTAGTCAACCAGTAACGCTGCAAGTGCAGTCGCTTAGGTGATATTAAGTGAGGATCAACAGGAAAGCAAGTCCCATAACGAGCACAAGGGTTTTTAGTTGGGGATCTTTCCTGCGAGGGGCGGGTTAAAACCTCGGCCCCACCCAGGTGATTGATATCTACCTAGAATATCAGTCCTTGCTAGTTTCTCTCCTTTTGCAATGGTGGCCTTCAGTAAAGGTCTCCTGATTGTACCCCACTGGCTCCTTGACTGTGCTTCGCTTTTCCAGGGCCAGCCCTACCTAACTGCCTAAAGATATCTAATTAGCTTACCTACCTACAATAGTGAGTCCAAGGCCAGCTTAGAATATATAGCAAGACCCTGCCTAAAAAAAAGAAAAAAAAAAAAAAATCAACGCCTGCGGGAGGGAGGACAGGTCTTAAGGGCGCTGAGCGCCCAGGTGTGTGTGGCGCACCCTTCCTGAATACCCACCCAGCGTTCCTCTGTGTGCCCTCCTTAGTGCCCGTGCCTTACCCGGCCCCCAGTCGCCCTCCAGAGAAGATTCCAACGCCCCTCCTGGGGCAGCTCCCGCCCTGTCTGTAGGAGTCAGCCATCCCCGCAGGCTGGGATCACTTCTCTGTCCCCTGGGTGTAGTGGCGCGCAGCCACACCCTCAGTCCCAAGGAGGCTCAGGCGGGAGAATCACCTGGGGGTCAAGGCCGGCTGAGGATACACAGTAAGTCTCAGGCCAGCTTGGGGTACACAGAGTCTCAAATAAACAAGTATAAAAGAAGGGAGCAAAAATTCTGGCAAACAGGAGCGAGGAAGCCACGCTGTGGTGGGGAGGGTCGTATTCTGAGGCTGTGGATGGTTGGTAGGGATTAAGGTTCTGATGAACTCGACCTCAGCTGAATTTCATAGTCAAATTCACAGTCCAGCTGCGCCTCAGCCTCCTGGGCACCAGAACTCACTGCGACAGGTATGGGACCCAGCCCCTCCTGGGGACATCACAGTCCCCCCAGGCCCAGGGTGTCAGGGCGCTGGGCTGGAGCCCGCCCCCACTCTCAGGAGGCGGGTATTCTCCCGGGGACTTGGCTAGGTCATCTCTAGGGGGCTGTGCTGCCTGATGGGACAGAGATGTTAGGGGAACAGGAGCTAGGAGCTTTCCTGGCCTGCCGCAGTGATCTTCCAAGACAGAAGGAGCAGCAGAGCCACAGGCTCGGCCACCTCCCAGCTACCCTGGGGACAGGGCCCCAGACAGACTGTCCCCCGCCCAGCAAGCCACCTGCTGCCAGAGGCCCTGTGGTATTTCAGCTTCTGCCCCCCCTCCCCCAGGCCAGTCTGTGTGTGAGAGAAGCCAGGCCGGTGTCACCAGCCCCTCTCCTGTTGTAGAAGTGCTCAGATGCCAGGGGTGGTAAGTGGCTCTGATCCGAGAATTCTGGGAGGCTGAGGCAGGAAGATCTAAAGTTCAAACCCAGCCTGGGCAGTTTAGCGAGACCCTGTCTGAAAATTTAAAAGTGAACCAAGGGCAGAGGGTGCAGCTCAGGGAGAAAGCCCTCGATCCGATCCCCAGAACCACAAAAATGAACAATAAAAAGAAAACAAAACAAAAAAGGCATGGGGCCGGGGAGTTAGCTCAGTGGTTCCGGCGCCTGTCTTGCAAGCGCAAGGGCCCGGGTTCAATTCCCAGGTAACCACATAACAATACTGGGTGTGGAGACCCACACCCAGCAGCAACCAGTACCACACACCACAGTGCCGGGCGTGGTGGCTCACGCCTGTCATCCCAGCACTCGGGAGGCAGAGGCAGGAGGATTGCTGTGATGTGAGTTTGAGGCTGAGCTCAGGGCCAGCCTGAACCACAAAGTGAGACCCTGTCTCAAAAAACCTAAAAAAGAAAAAAGAGGCATCTAAAGTAGCGCCTGGTACAGTCGGACCTTGTGGAGTGCTAGCTCTAAGCTTCGAACTCTGGTGATCTTGCTGCCTCAGCTCCAGAGTGCTAGGAGCAGATAACTAAAGTGTTTATTTTACTATTATGATGGGAAGTGTGCGAAGAAGAGAGCCCAGCTTCAGAGGCTGAGCTGCTTACGTGGCCTCTGACTATAGACGTTTCGCTGAACAAAAGACCCGCCCTGGTTTGAATATTCTCTGCTTCCCTGAAGTGCATGGAAATTGAGCTCCACTGAGGTCAGCGGGGACTCGGCCAAGGAGGGAGGGTGGTGGGCGGCTCGGTGAGGTCGACAGCGTGGCTTTGTAAGGAGAGACACACACACACACACACGCTCTCCACCCGGTGCCACCCTGGCACTCTGCCAACATGAAGCCAGGCACCAGATGCAGCCCCTGACCTCCCACTTTCCAAACCACCAGCCAAAATAAACACATTTCTCTTGTTCCTTACCTCGAATGGTATTGTGTTACTAGCAGCAGAGAAAGACCGAGTGCACCGTGGTAAGGAGATGTCATGTTGGTGACCATCTAAGAGCAGACATTAACGGCATAGCACGCGCCCCAAGTTCGAGTCCCAATATTAAAAAATCAACTCAGGGAAACAGCTTTTATTGGAATTAGTATCAGGAAGAGAAAAGGTCTCATCTTAGTTGATGTTTTGCACACAAGGCTTCATTATGTATCCTAGGCTGCCTTTGAACTCACTACATAGCCCAGGTGGGCCTGGAACTCATGGCAGTCCTCCTGCCTCAGCCTCCTGAGAGCTGGGATTACAGAGATGCACAGCCACTCCTGGCTTACCCTTCTCATACTGACATAGCGTGTATGATATAGGAGTGATATATAGACCTCCAAACAATGTAAGGGAAATATAATTCCCAATCTGCTAGAAGCCTGAAATTCCAAGCTCAAAGAATGAATTCTAGGAACAATGGAAGTTAAAAGTAGAAAGTATTTATTAACAAAAAGCAAGCCTCTGTTCAAGACAGAAGTGCCCTTGTGGGAGAGACGGGACACTGCTCCTCCAGGGAGCTTAATGGAGCAAAACCACAAGGGGAGGTGGTATAAGGTGGGACAAAAGAAGAGTCAACCAATCAGATTACAGATACAATTGCTTAGGTAATACTGGTCCAATGGGAAACCACAAGGCGGGATAAAACCACGGTTACCCAATAGGATTATAATGAGTAGAGTTAGGTAGTATTGATCCAATGGGAAATCACTTGGTGGGTATGAGGCGGGACAAAACCACGGTCGCACACTAGGATCACAAGTACAGTTGCTTAGATGATGTTGATTAAATGGAGATCAAACAGGGAAGGAAGTCACACTGCACAAGGACTGATGCCTGTTGGATCCCTGGGGAAGTAGGTGTCTCTGCGTCTGGGTCTGTGCCTCCAGCCACACTTGTGTTCATATCCTCTGCACCGACCTCTTCCTGTTCCGCCCTGTCTGGCCACTTAGAGTATTCCTACTGCTCCGAGCTGTCTGCTGGGGCCTGTGGACATGACTCTCTATAATTCCAACACGGTTGCATTCTGAGGCACTGGAATTAGGATTTCCACATATGAACGAGGGTGACAGCTCCAGCCCAGAAGAGGCTGGCCTGGTGGTACGTGCCTGTAATCCCAGCACTCAGGAGGCTGAGGCAGGAGGACTGCCATGAGTTTGATGCCAGCATGGACTATACAGTGAAACCTTGTCTAAAAAAATTAATCATTTTATGTTGAAAAAATATAATTATATTTTTCTTTTTCTGTGGATTTCCCCGAGGCCTCACGTCCGCCATCCTGAGGGCTCCTCACGTGACCACCCATCGTGAGAGCAGCAGACTCGAGGGAAAGTCGGCAGGTTCAGCCCCAAATAAAGGAGAGAAATCCACGAAGCAAAGTAAAGACCAGGACGCAGATGAGCTAAAGATCCACCTTGAGAAAGCAGAGTACAAAGCATGAAGCACAGGTACCGGAGTAAACCAAGAAAAGCCGGGAGGGCGGAAGTCCAGGGACAGAGGACCCAGCCTGCTTTCGCATCTCAGGAAAGCCTCTCGGGGCTCCTCCGGCAAGTGGGAGCCTCCTCTGCACTCTTTCTAGACCCCGGCCGCTGAGGCGTGCCAGGGTTACAGTGGCATCGGCAGAGGAGGAGCTCCCGGCCATTCGCGTGATGTCACGTGCAGCCTTGCGCAGCAGCCAGGGCCACGAGGATGCCATGAAGCCAGTGGGCACCTCATGGTCGGCTCCCCCTTCGGCAGAACCCTCTGCCCTTTTCTGTCTCTGCAGCCCGTGCCCTCTGTGGCTGCAACACAGGGTCTCCTCTCTGCCCCGCGTCTATCTGTGACATGAGCCCTCTTTAGGGACCACGCGGCTCCTCGCGCCTGCCCGAATCTCCTGGCGATGTGTACGCTAGCTCTGGGTGTGGGGATAAGGGGTGATACACAATACCACAGGGAACACAAAGGACACACTTGTCCCTGGGGTGAGGGATGATAAGAATGGGGGGGCCCTTGCCTCAGTCCTGTGTGGCATATTTGAGACATTTAGGTGACTTTGTTCCTTTCTCGAGCGATGCAAACTCTTTAGAATTTGTCCCTTCCATAAATAAGGGACAATCCCAACTCAGCTTGAAGAAAGCATCCTCTGAGCCTGGGGGGGCTCAGCAATCAGGAGGCTGAGGCAGGAGGAGTTTGAGGCCAGCCAAGGCTGCGTACGGAGACTTTGTCTCTAATTTAGAAAGAGAAAAAACCATTGTGGTTTTTGTGAGATCCAACTTGGCATAAAAACAGCCATTCTGGGGCATGGTAGCTCATGCCTGTAATCCCCAGGAGGCAGAGGCAGGAGGATTGCTTTGAGTTTGAGGCTTTCTTGGGCTATACATAGTGAGCTCAGGGCCAGCCTGAACTACAAATCGAGACCCTGTCTCAAAAACAAACAAAATCCAGCCATTCTGTTAAAAACCGCCCTCCCTATGAACCTGGTACTTGTCTCCGTGGGAACTGTCCACCCCACCGATCTGCGCAGCTGCAGACTGTATGATTTTAGACGCACTTTCGATAGTAACACTGATCTGTTGTTGGCTTCTGTAACTCGCTTCTGCACAGAAACCTCCTGGCAGCAGGGGGGGAAAGAGTGGATCTTGCCTTCAAACACTGTGCCTTCGTCAAACACAGGGCCCTTCCTCCTAGGCTTACCTTAGGGGAATGGACCCCGGCTGGGTAATAAAGCTCTTGGTTGGACTTGAAGATTGTGTCGTGTCCTGAGAGATTGTCGCTTGTTGGGCCTTGGGCATAACAGTTTCTACCCTGACATTCTTCGGTGTAGAGCAGGTGTGAAGGAGACCGCTGTGGTTTGGCAAGGTGGTACATGTTGCGATCCCAGGATTTTGGAGGCTGAGGGAAGTTCAAACACATCCTGGCTGGACAACTAACACGATCATGTCTCAAGATAAACATTTTTAAAAAGCTGAGGATGTAGCTCAGGCAAAGACCATAGGGTTCTGTCTCCAGTACTGAAAACAAAAAGAAAGAGAGAAAGAAAAACAAAAACAAACCTAAAAGAGAGGGAACATGAGATCAGGGTGTGGTGGGTGAGCCCAGGCAGGAAGAGACAGCAAAAGCTCCAGCAGACCGGGCCGCAGCCCAACCCAGAAGCACCAGGCTCTCCTTACAGGCGTGACCGTGTCGCACCCTGAACACAGTCCCCAGGCTGTGGGCCCGATCCGCAGGTTACCCGAGAGCTCGGGCCCACGGCCGTGGGCCGTAGCCCCTGTCAGCAGGCCCAGGGAGGGGCAGGGTGGCCAAGTGGACACTGTCGCTGCCGCCCCGTCACATGCTCAGGACCCAGGGCCGCCTAGAGGCCAGCAAATCCCTGACCCATGGAGGACCGGCCATGTCCTGTAGACACACAGCAGACCCTCTTGACTGTCACAGTGGCTGTGACCACACAGGAGGACCAGGGCGGTGGCAGTAATGGGGTGTGGGCCGCGGTGAGGGTCCAGAAGCAGGGCCAGTGCCCAGCAGGGAGGCCCTGCCACCCCAATGCCACCTCTGTGTCGTGTGCAGACAGGAACGTGGCCAACTGCACACCAGGGGTAAGGGGAGCGGAAGACAGCAGTGGGGTGCAGCGGGGGGCCACCCTGAGCATGGGTCGGGGCAGATGGGGTTCTGATGAGCCCTGTGTGACCTTTGCCAGGACAGATGGTAGTGTGAGTCATGGGGGTCTGGGGTGCTGGAGTCTCCATCTACAGGTGCTTTCGACGTTCTTCCTGTCCTGAGAGCAGAATCGGTCATGACAGGTGCTCTCCTACACCCTCGGGGTGCTGGGCTCACCGGGTGTGCTCAAGGAAAAACTGTGAAAGACCATGAGAAAAGCGGGACAAGCTGTGTGTGTGACGGGAGAAAGTAACTTTCCTACGAGGTTGCGAGAAGGAGCAGCTCACACCCCCCACTTCCTGTGAAGGAGAATATACGGCAGAGACGGGTGGGGGTAGATTATCAAGAGCCCGAGAGCCCCACGTTACGACTCTAATTCACGGCAGAGCCTCCACTGGAGTCTTGCTTTTTGAGGAGGAGCCTTAGGTCTTCCAGACCTTAGAGGAGTAGCTTTCTTTCTGGGTAGTCTTCGTCTTCAGTTATCCTAGCAAGGGGAATCCAGCGACCTTGCCCTGCCACCATCACTGCAGTAGGTATGTCGGGGGTCACTGAGGAGGCGGTCTTCCCTTTGGATTTAATTGGTCTCAGGAGTCTTCTTTCCAAGTCTTTTTTTAAGGTTTTTTGAGACAGGGTCTCGCTATGTAGTTCAGGCTGGCCCTGAGCTCAGCCTCCAACTCACATCACAGCAATCCTCCTGCCTCTGCCTCCCGAGTGCTGGGATGACAGGCGTGAGCCACCTCGCCCGGCACTGTGGTCTGTGGTACTGGCTGCTGCTGGGTGTGAGTCTCCACGCCCAGTATTGTATGTGGTTGCCGGGAGAATTGAACCCAGGTCCTTGTGCTTGCAAGACAGGCGCCGGAACCACTGAGCTAACTCCCCGGCCCTTCTTTCCAAGTCTTACTGAGTACTTGGTTTCCAGGGAGGCGGCTTTCCTGGAGCAGCCGGCAGGACTCTGTCCCTATCATTTGGACAGTTTGCTGTATGGGCCCTGGATTGATAAGACATTGTAAGAGTCGTGTGGTGTCTGCGTCCACTACCCTGTTAAGATAGAAGAGCCTCTCATATAACATGTCTCATGCACTGACGTTTAGCTCAGTGTCTGGGGTGTTCTGAACCCACGTGGGGGCAATAATTGGCGCCACGACTCAGATGTCTGTTGGCAAAGTTTTGCCAGCGCTGGCCTTAGGTTCAGATTGACTCTCTCGACCTTTTTTGAAGACTCAGGTCCCCATGAAGAATGGAGATGGAACTTTATTCCCAAAGCCTTGGCTGCCCCCGGTTACCGGAGCACGCAGCGCGCAAGCTTTGCAGCCCTGTCGGGTGGCTGCCGCTCATTCTAGTCCTTTGAGAATCCAACAGACCATTTCCAGGACAGTGTTTTCATAGCTTGATCATCAGGCCCCTTGAGGAAGAACTGGAATGGTTCCTGAGGAAGTGGGAGTGACGGCAGGGTCTTGAGGGCTGCTTTCAGCGTCCGTATCGGCCTTTTCATTTCCCAAGGAGACGTCAGCCGTGTGTCTTTGGTGTCCCTCTCGGGGAATGGCAGTGATCCGCTTGGGAAGACGCCAGCCTCGAGGAGCGGTAGAATTTCCTGCCGTGACTGCGGACAGCTGCTTATTGGTCAGTAAGTCTATCTCTCTCTCTCCAGATTACCACCTGGGCATGTAGCACCAGACGGGCCTCTCCGGAGTCTGTACAGATGGACACGTAGCTTCTTCCCTTTCCCTAAGAGCAATGCTCCTGTGAGGCCCGTGTGCTCCGCTTTCTGAGCAGAGGCCCCTGGGGTGGAGAGTGGGCTTGCTGGGAGCTGACAACCACACAACCTGTCTTTTCATGTCCTTCTTTCCAGCCACAGCAACTTCCATTGGTGCGCCACAGTGCGCCAGGGCCTTGGAAGGCAGTTCCTGGTCTCCTGCCTGCTCGCCTAGCTCTGGGAGGTCACGTGTTTGCAGAGTGGCTAACTTCCGAGTTTGCAGGGCTCGAAGGGGCTGGATGGTCGTGCACAAGCTGCTGCAGAGGGCAAAAAGAAAAGCCACGTCTGTGTAGCCCCTGCAGGTGTCTAGGAGCACAGCCTGGTATAGTCCCAATAGGTAAAACCTACTTTGGCCTTTGGCAGAATTGGATAGTTGCCCGAATTTTACAAGTAAATCTCTTACTAATAAGAAAAATTATGGGATCATTTTTATTTTTTTTCAAACAGGGTCTTACTATATGGCCTAAGTTGACTTCAAACTCAAAGCAATCCTCCTGCCTCAGCCTCCTGAGTGCTGAGATGACAGGGGTGCACCACCATGTCCGGCAAGCCAGCCATAATTTTGTTTGTTTTCCTCAGCCTTTCTCCTTTTACCCTCATGGAGATCCAGATTGTGAACATAGAAGAGGCTGCCCCCTGAGGGCAGTTTATTCCTCCGAATAAACTGCGTGTCTCTGGGGTGCTGGGAAAAGGTAGAGAAAACCCGCGTCCCCGTGGCAAACAGGCGCGTGTCTGAGGACAAGACCATCGATGCTACCGATTCCCTCCTCCTTGGAGGCGACTTGACATAGCATGGTTCTTGGGCCTTCCCACACAGGAGGAGCCACAAAGGCCTGAACATAAGGAATTTCACACCGTTTTCCTCTCCTTTTGCAAAAAATGTCAAGTGAAGAGCACCCCTGTAATTTAGACTGCCAAACCGTGCCCATCTTTTGCCGTCTGCTGCTTCATACCCGACAGAAACATGATAGAGGCCAAGCCCCCTTCGCCCAGGGGCCAATGCTCAAAAGCAGGCTCCCGGCTTATTTGGGTATTGATGTTAAAATAAGGCAGGGCTGCCGGGATTTAGCTCAAGTGGCATCGCTAGAATCTTCACCGGAGTACAAAAAGCGTCTTTGTGAGATCTTCTGGGAGACTGAGGCTCCTCAGAAAACCCGACTCTGGCTCCGCTCCAGCCACAGATAAACCTAATCCCTAATCACCCTAGCTCACCGCCGCTTCCCACTCCCGGCACCTGGGTGGAGGCTCCCGCTTCTAATCAGAGCCGTCACGGGGGACTCGGGCTCTTGATAATTCACCTCCATCCGTCTCTGCCATATATTCTCCTTCAGAGGAAGCAGAGACATGTGAGCTGCTCCTTCTCGTACTGGGACTCTACCTCCCTGACCTCGTAGTAAAGATACTTTCTCCCGGCAGACACACAACTCAACAGCCTCTCCCGCTTCCCTCATCGTCTTTCCGTTTTTCCTTCAGCCATGCCAGTGAGCCCCAGCACCCCCAGGTAGAGAGCATATGTGTTACTCTTCCCTCTTGCAGAACCAGAATACCCGACACCCCAAGTTAAAAGAAGGGGTTTGTTTGGCTTACCATTGGTTGAGGTTTTGGTCCATAACCTGCAGGCTCCAAGGCAGGGCTGGCAAACAGGTACCACAGAGGAGAAAGGCCATAGTGTCCGCAGGGCGGCGAGGTAACCGGAGGGTTTAACAGCGTCTTTCGGCCCCCTTTATCGTATTTATACAGAGGTCAGGGCGGTGTCAAACCCTTCACTCAGCTGTGGTGGTTTAGTGATCACCGGTCCTAACCCAGCATATACAGTCCGGATTCAACCACCTCCGAGAAAGTCCCACCTGCTCTGCACCAGGCTTTGGGGGACATCCAGACGCTGCAAGAGCGCAGAACCCCCAGGAGGGGAGGCCAGGTCCCTCTCAGCAGGAAAGAGCTCTAGGAAGACAGAGACCTGCGCTCCCTCAGCGGTGCAGGAAGAACTGGGGATTTGTGTCTGTCAGGGGAACAAGGCAGGAGACTAGGACGTGCAGACGTGGCTGGGGAAGGCAGGTGACCTGTTAGCTGCAGTCCCAGGACACATGCGCGGAGCAGCTCCCAAAGCCCTGCGCAGGGACGTCTCACGGTCACTTCTCGCGAGAACCGGAGCGGTTCGGGATCCGAAGGCTCAGACGCCAAGGCAGCCTGAGGCGTGGGAGGTGCAAGAGGCCGGTGGCCCCCCGCGCCCCAGTCCTGCGCTCTCTTCTGACGGTTCCCTGTCACGTTGTCAGGTGTACTTTTCCTACTTCTTTTTTTTTTTAATTGATTTTATTGGTACGTTTTATATACACATTATGATCACAGTCGACATTGAGAATTTGTACCAGTACATGACACTTCTCATTTTTTCCCATTCCCCTGCCCCTCCAACAACCCCCTGCCCCTTATTTACAATAATAAGCTTTGTTTCCTTTTTTTAAAGCCATCAATTTTTTTTCTTTCCCTTCTTTATATACCCCTACCCCCTTTCCCTTTTGAATATTTTTTTACTATTTCACAATATCTATCATGCATCTTAGAACTCATTTGTACCTCCAGGTCCTCATACCAAAGATACAGTCTTTATACATCCGTGTCTTATTTATTTCACTTATGAGTAGGTCCTTGAGGTATGCCCATCTGAGTATAAAGGACTTAAATGTATCATTCTTTTATGGCAGAGTAATGCTCTCATTTTATTTTTTTTAAAAACCATCTTCTTTATCCGTCTTCTGCTGATGGACATTTGGGCTGTTTCCAAGAGGTAGCTATCACAGCTGACATGCTATAAACATAGGTGCACATATGTCACTGTGATATGAATCTTTTGTGTATACACCTAGCTGGGAAACAGCAGAGTCAAATGGGATCTATAATCCTAGTTTTTTGAGGAATCTCCACAGTGGTTGCACCAGTCTACATTCCCATCAGCAGTGGAGAAGGGTTCCTTTCTCCCCACAACCTCACCAACATTTGCTGGCTGATTTTGTGCTAGCGGCCATTCTTTGTGGAGACGGAATCTGAGTGTTTTTATCTGCATCTCTCAAATGACTGGGTGAAGTTGAGCATTTCTTCATATGTTCTTTGGCTCCTTTTACTTCTTCCTCTGAAAAGTGTTCATTTCAAATGCCCATTTTTGAACTGGATTTTTAAGTTTGAGGGAACTGTTTTTTTATGCTCTTTATATACTCTAGATGGTAGCCCTTTGTCTGAGGAAACAGCTAGTAAAAATGTTTTCCCATAATGTGGTTGTCTTTTTGCTTTGCTGGTGGTCTCTCTTGCTGTGCAGAAGATTTTTAATAAGATGAAATCCAAGTTATTGATTCCTTCTGCTAGTTTCTGTGCTGCTGAGGTTTTGTTCATAAAGTCTTTCTCTAGGGCAACATCTCCAAGAGTTCTACCTAACCTTTCTTTCAACAGGTTTAGTGTTTCTGTTTTGTTTTTATTTAGTTTTTTTAAACAAGATCTTGCTTTGTTGTTCAGGCCGGTCCTGAGCTCAGCCTTGAACTCACAGCAACCCTCCTGCCTCTGCCTCCCGAGTGCTGGGATGACAGGTGCGAGCCACCATGCCGGGCTAGTGTTTCTGTTTTAATATCTGGGTCTCTAGTCCACTTTGACTTTAGTGCCTGACTTTTCCTACTTCTGCTTGGCCCGGACTCGCTCTGCAGCCTGTGTACGGACAGCCTCATCGCCACTTGTGGCTGGTGCTTGTCTTGACCAATTCTGCGCTCAGGACAGAAAGAACGCAGAAAGCGGAGACCCCGGAACCTGGTAACAGGGGGACTTGCAGACAGCGGCCAAGGACAGGGTCGGCCCAGCGTGTGACCTTTGATACCATCAGGGCAGAACTGTGTCCCCTGCGACGCAATGGGCCAAACCGAGGCTAGGGACAGGGACGGGGAGGGGGAGGGGCCTCACCAGGAATCTGGACTTCAGCCTGCAGCGCCATGATGAGATAAGCTGCTGTCCCAGCCTGACGCTGGCCCTCATCTTCAGCAAGGTCACCTGCCTCCCACTTGCTCGGCCGGCTTGCCAGGCCCCGACATGCGCGTCGGCACTACCCCAGGGGCCCTGTTTTACTACTTATTCAAAGACTTTCGAAGAAAAAATATTGCAGGCAACAGTCTGCTGCAACTGTTTATTATATTTAGAATCTACAAATTTGAGCTGTTAAGAAAGTCACAAAATATTCATTTGAAATCACATCTTTTGGTTCATCAAATTTCAAATATATTTGTGTAGCACACTGTATTCTAGTGCTGTCTAAAACACAGCCAAATTATTTGTCTTCACTGATTTACACATTCTGTAACTTTTTGAAAACAAAGATTAAGATTAAAAAAATAATAAAAACACCCAATTACAATTACTATTTTCCCATACTCTGAACTATTTTCTACAGATGTTTCCTTTCCCCCAATTTAGTGTTAATTCTCTTCAGGTTACTAATTTATCAACACGCTTACGGGGTTCTCAGCTTGCATTTCTCACAAATTCAAGCAGCAACACCTTGGCAGTATGGATGGTAGGTTTGTTAAAAGCACTCACCGGAAAATATTTTTAACTTTATAGAGCATACAAAATAATTTACAGAGACAGATGACTTTAAACATCTGAAATCTCCTTGATACGTGGAAATCTGTCAAAGTTGTTTTGGCCTATTGTTCTTATCCCTCGGCCCCTTCTCCACAAGACCAGGGTGTTGTGAGGTTCCTCAGGCCGACACGGCACCCACTGACCCTCGGGGCTCCAGGCCCGCGGTCCCCAGAGGCCTCTGCTCCCCACAGGATCTGCCAGTCCAGACAGCAAGGAGCAGCGGCTATGGGAAGTGAGGTTCTGGGGTAAAGCCAGGGTGTGGGGGCACAGCAAAGGAGGGCGGGTGGGGGACGGACAGTAACGCTCTTCCTGCATCTCGGAAGAGACACTACAGCAGAAGTGGATATGCCGGCTGGCAAGGCCCGAGTGCGCGAGAGTCTGGTCTTCAGGGCGCCTGCGCGGTCACTAGGCCGCAGGGACAGGAGCTTCTCGGGAAACGGATTAAGAACCGTAGCGATCCTAGAGAGAGAAGCGAGACCCAGGTTCACCGGGGACGCTGGTGTCAGCCCGGCCCAGCGCATCCAATGTCAGGTCTCCGGAGCTGCTGCTGTGGGGCTCCGGGTTTCCCAGGGACACTGCGGGTCACCAGAGGAGGCGTCACCAGCTCCCTGACGCCGAGCTCACTGCGTGTGGCTCTGCAAACCCACCAGGGTCACAGCTTGCTTGGAGCGGGCTGTGTGGGGACACTGGGTGCAGTGAATGTGATGGGGCTGGGGCCGCGTCTGGGGGCGGACTCCCTGTCGCTGGCATTTGATGAAGCTGCACAGTGACTCAGTCTGTGTGTCCCCGACTTCCTCATTCGTCACGTAGGGCATGGCAATCACTGTGGAAAGAGTCCCAGGCAGGGACGCCACCCAGCAGAAGGCTGCTGTGGGGAGCTGGCCCGAGGGCGGGAGGAAGGCGGTAGAAATGGCACAGCGCATTCTTGGGCGCCAACGCTCCTCATTCTGCTCTGGTTTAGGTCAAAAACGTCCCCTAAGGTCCCTGTGCCGAGGTGGGCTTTGGAAGGCGCTCGGGCTGTGGGGCACTAGTTGCATGAATGGATGAGCCCACGGGCGAGTTCAGAGCCAACGGGCCTCGAGGTGGAGCAGGTGGTCCTGGGACATAACCTGGGGGGCTGCACCTTGTCCCCAGCTTCCCCCATCCCGGGCTGTCATGAGGGGCAGCCCTCCTGTCACCTTCCCTACGTGATGCTGTCTGGCCAGGAGCCTGGAGCAGCTCACCATGGACCAAATCCCCGAAGCCAAGAGCCAGGACAACCTCTAGAGGTGTTTACGACAGGTCTGTCACCGTGCCCTCCGAACCAGGAACCAGGAGCCTGCTTGGAGGCTCTGTGTTTTACGGTAATGGGATCTCTCCAAAATAACCGGGTACCAACAAGAAGGTCTCACAAGCAAGCCTTCTCCATGGCCTGAGGTGGGTCGCGCCAGACTTCGTCTGGGCCTCTATGACAAGGCTGAAGCATGATCCACACTCCCACTGTTGGGACAGTTAGGACAGTCAGGCAGAGTTTCACTCCGCAGAATATGGGTTCCGGAGAATTAATTCATCTTTCTTTTGGTACTGGTGATTGAACTCGAAGCCTCCACACTGAGCTACATCCCCCCACCTTTCTTCTGTTTTTATTAATTTAGGGTCTTGCTGTTGCTAAGTTGCTCAGGCTGGCCTTGAACTTGTGATCTTCCTGCCACAGCCTCCCAGAGTGTTGGGAGCACAAGCTTGTGATACCACACACAGTTTCTTTGCTTTTTTTTTTTTTTTTTTAGGTTTTTTGAGACAGGGTCTCGCTTTGTGGTTCAGGCTGGCCCTGAGCTCAGCCTCCAACTCACATCACAATCCTCCTGCCTCTGCCTCCCGAGTGCTGGGATTACAGGCGTGAGCCACCACGCCCGGCACTGTGGTATGTGGTACTGGTTGCTGCTGGGTGTGGGTTGTTATGTGGTTACCGGGGAATCGAACCCGGGTCCTTGCGCTTGCAAGACAGGCGCTGGAACCACTGAGCTAACTCCCCGGTCTGCTTCTTTGCTTTCTTTTTGGATTTTTTTGAAATGGGTTATTGTTCTATCATCTAGGCTCGTCTCAAACATAAGATCCTCATGCCTCAGCCCTCCAAGTTTGAAAAGTTGTTAATTACACAGAAATGTACAAGACATCATGGTGAAAAGTAGGGCAAAAGCCATGTTGACAGTATCACCCCTTTCAGTTTTACAAAGTTATGTATATAAATCTAGAACTGAAGAAAATGTACCAGAATATTAAAAGTCATCCCTGAGCAAGGGGTTCATAGATCAATTTAATTTTTTTTTTTTTTTTTTGAGACAGGGTCTCACTTTATAGTTCAGGCTGATCCTGAACTCAGTTTCAAACTCAGCAATCCTCCTGCCTCTGCCTCCCAAGTGCTGATATTCAGGTGTGAGCCACCATGTCTGGCACTGTGGTGTGTGGTACCGATTTGAGTCTCCCAGCCCAGTACTGTTATGTGTGGTGACCACAGACTGGAATCGGGCCCTTGTGCTCGTGAGGCAGGCACCAGAGCCACTGAGCCCCTTGTCTGTTTTTTGTAGTACCAAGGATCAAACTGAAGACCTTGCTCTTGTGAGGTGGGCACAGTGCCAATGAGCTAAATCCCCGGCCTCTCATTTTAATTTTCCTTCTTACTCATTCTCTGTTCCAATCTAGGAAAATTAGGTAATTATGGCTGCTCCTGTGATTACTCTCCCAGTCACAAGTTAGAAAACATGGCACAAATGCAAAATGGAGCTTCTGGTTCTCCTGGTATCCTGTTACACTGCAGCGAACACACCAGCCAATTACAGGAGATCTAATCGTGGGGGGAGCAGCTCACCCCCCCAGCGCGCGCGCACACACACACACACGCACGCACACGTTCCGACATGGCACTGACCTGGATGGAGGTCACGACCCCATTGGCAAACACCGACAGCTTCCCAGCCACCGACCGCACGCCCTGCTTGAACTGCGCCATGTCGGGGGCGTTGGGCAGCACGCTGGACAGGGTATAGTTGCCTGCACACAGATCACAGCTACTGTCCACCTGTCGGTGCCACAGCTGCCCCTTTCTCCAGAGCAGCGGGGGTCTGCGGCAGCCCCCCTCAAGCTCCGACAGCCACCAGGCAGGGGGGATGTGGCGGCTGTACTAAGAGGGGACATAGCACTGTGGCCCCCTGGCCCAGCCCCGGGATGCCTCAGGTGCTGACAGAGGGCTGCAGCTCCTGCAGTGGTCAAGGGAGGCTCCCAGGCTCAGACAGCACCTGGTACATCTGCTCCAAGCTGTTCATTCATTCATGCAACAAACACTTGCTGAGGGCGTCCTTTCCAGATTCCTTCGGGAGCCAGGACAGAAACAGAGAAGGGACCAGCCCATCCAGAGAGGGCTCCCTGTGCAGTCAGGTGAAGCTGGGCATCCACAGGCACAGAGTGCAGAGGGGCCTAGGGAGGCCCCAGGGTGAGGAGGCCGCACTGCCCAGCGAGGAAGGCCCAGGAGAGCAAGGGGGCTGTAGCCTCCGCGGGCCAAAGGCCGCTGGACGAGGCACAGGGGCGAAGTGACAGAAGCGTGGCGGGAAGGAGGCTTGGGGGTAACAGACCGCACAGGGTGTGGCCACAGCACAGTGGACCGGGACAGGTGGCGGGGCCACCGGGTGCTTATGGGACAGACACACAGACAAAGCCCTGGGGAGCCCAGAAAATGGGTTTCTAAGGTGCTGACAGGCACCAGTGTCCCTGATGTGGAGCCAAAGCAAGGGAAAAGGGCTTCCAGGGTGATGACAGCAGCGGCTTCTGGGGAACAGAATGCTCTGGCGGCCACGGCACCAAGGCAGCGGTGGCCGTGAGCAGCCCGGCCAAGTGCAGAAAGGCGCCTCACCTGCCGGCTGCTTCCGCTGCTCCTCAAACAGGTCGGCCGAGCTGATGGCGGAGCTGGCGGACAGCCGTTCCAGGCGGGCCCTGGTCTCATACTGAGGGGACAGGACAGGGCGGTCAGGCTCCCACCTCCCGGTACTTTCACAGAGTAATGAGTTCATCCTCGAGGCTATGTCTTACCCACCACTGTCACTGCCAGGCAGGCCTGGGGACAGTGTGGGACAGGCTGCCCTGCAGACCACAAGGTGCTTACAGTCTGAACAGGAGGCAGGTCATAGGCTGACAGATCACAAACGACATTACGTCACTAGTCACCGAGGGGCAGCCCGAGTGGGGGAGAGCACGATCACTCCCTGTGTCTGTCACACACATGGAACCATCTCGGGGCCACTAGCTATGATGTGCACCATGCGTGAGGGGTGCAGGCCCAAACCCCTGGGCTCCATCAGGCTGGGCAGCCAATCATGGACTGTCTGACGGTAGCAGTACTGGGGACTGGGCCCAGGGCCTTTGCACTGAGCAGCAGCCCCAGCCCTTTCCTTGTGACCCTCCTCCTGGGATTGTCAGCACCGCCACACCTGGGCCAATGTGAAACAAAACGGATTTGAAGGGCAGGAGGGCCGGCCAGGTGCCCACTGTGCACCGGATTACAGCGCTGCTCCAACACCCACCGGCACACTTAGGAGAGAGCTCTCCATGGGCCAAGGACCTTGTACTAACAAGGCCCCGAAGGACGGCACGGCTGGCAGGCCTGCAGGATCCTCAGGAAACTACCCTGCCACTCCCACAGTGTCCCAGCTGCCTGAGACCCATGTGACGATCTCATCAGCGCTCTGAGAAAAGAGGCAGCCACCTGAGAGGAACACATCTACTCCCAGAAACAACTCCGGTTAGACAGTATCCAGCCAGGTGGGGCTGTATGGGGCAGCACTGGAATCGGATTCCTGAAGCTTTTGCTACTCTTAGGCCAAGACAGGGAGGGAGACCAGAGGAGCAGGCCCGCCGAGTGGTGGGCAGGGTAGCCAGAAAGCTGCAGTGCCTCCTTCCCGCCCTCAGGTCCTTGGGCCTCTGGACCCTTACGTCGGCCTGGTCCTGCCTTCCAAAGTACATGTCTGAAGAAATGGCCTTGACGTTGCCAAACTTCCTCTGGGCCTCGTCCGTGCTCTCTGCGGGCGCGTAGTCCGGCTTGCGGCGAGCGGCGGGTCTGCAGTGGAGGGGGAGGGACGGGGCAGGTCAGGCTGTCCGGCCGAGCCCGCACAGCCCTGCTGTGTACCCTCAGATGTTTCGGGTTTTAAGGACCAGGAGCGGTAATTCTGTAAAAAGCCCAAGCAGTCCAGCAGCACAGAACACCTGAGTCCCAGCGCTGCACGGACCCTGCCTGGTGGTCATGCAGACCCGCGAGCCGAGGTACAGGGAGGCGCCCTCTGCGTTATACACCCGTCAGGGACCCCGGCAGCTCACACGGCTGGGATCCCTCCCTGGTGAGGACAGCGCACTGTCTTCTGAGCAACCACTGAAACTGGGGAGTCCCCCAGCTGAGCAGACAGGTGGCGCTGCGGAAATGGGGCACAGGAGGGAGCCCCGGGCCGTGTGTGGAGCGGAGCCTAGCAGCCAGACCCAGACAGTAGGGGAGTGGCCCTCGGTGGGCAGAGACGGGGGTGTGTGTGTGTCTGTGTCCTGCTCTGGGCGGCTGTTATGTGACTGCATGTACAGTCACAATCTGTAGAACTTTAAGACAGGTGTGTTGGTGGCTACTTGTCATTTGCAGCACTTTGGGAGGCTGAGGCAGGAGAAGCACAAGTTCAAGGCTAGCAAGGGAAACTAGAGTCTTCACAAGACTCTCAAAATAAAAAATGGACATGGGCCGGGGATTTAGCTCAGTGGTTTCAGCAACTGCCTTGCGAGTGCAAGGGCCAGAGTTCGATTCCTGATAACTACATACCACAGTGCCGGGCGTGGTGGCTCACGCCTGTAATCCCAGCACACGGGAGGCAGAGGCAGGAGGACTGCTGTGATGTGAGTTGGAGGCTGAGCTCAGGGCCAGCCTGAACTACAAAAAGCAAGACCACATCTCAAATAAATAAATAAAAATGGATGGAAATGCATGTTATAGAATAAAAATATGAATGCTTAAATTAAAAAAAAATTTATTGCACGGGGTCTTACCATGTGGTTCTGGTTGACCTTGAACTTACTATGTAGCCCAGGCTTGCTTTGAATTTGTGGCAGCCCCGCTGCCTTAGCCTCTTGAGTGTTGGGATTACAGACGTGAGCCACCATGCCCAGCTGTAATTTTTTTTTTTTTTTTTTTAGGTTTTTTTGAGACAGGGTCTCGCTTTGTGGTTCAGGCTGGCCCTGAGCTCAGCCTCCAACTCACATCACAATCCTCCTGCCTCTGCCTCCCGAGTGCTGGGATTACAGGCGTGAGCCACCACGCCGGGCACTGTGGTATGTGGTACTGGTTGCTGCTGGGTGTGGGTCTCCACATCCAGTATTGTTATGTGGTTACCGGGGAATCGAACCCGGGCCCTTGCGCTTGCAAGACAGGCGCCGGAACCACTGAGCTAACTCCCCGGCCCTGTAATTTTTTTTTTAAGTTAAACATTCACTGTAGTTTTCTATCACATCTCATAACTTGGCACAAAATCTCTGATTCAATCCCCCGTACTGCTCAACCAAAACCTCTCACAGAACCTGCACTTAAACAAGATGAGTGAGACCGTACACGGACAGGAGCTGCAGTGGGGTGAGGTGACAGCCCCCCTTCAGGCCTCCTGAGTGTGGGCTGAATCCCAGGAGGTGGCTGCCATGCTGTGGAGGGGACCCCAGGTGGCACTGACGTGTGCTGCGTGGTGTGGGGGGCGGGACAGCACCTCGAGGCTCTCGCCCACGCTGCCGCACCTGTCGCAGGCACCCGTGCTCCCCCCAGCCGCCTCTGCGTCTCCGCCGCTCCCCTTTCTCCAGAAGGAGTCGGAGCTGCCGTCCCAGTCGGCGAAGGTGTCTCCTCGAAGCTCCACGGGGTCGTCAAAATACCTGCAGGGTGGGAAGGGGCAGTGGGGCAACCCAGCCTTTTGAGGGACCAGACTGGCTGCCGTGGCCGTGCCCAGCAGCAAGCCTGAGCCATCCACACCGCCCTGCACAAGACGTGGGTGAAGTGAGCCGCTGGCGGAGCCGCAGGACGGCCAGCTTCCGTGCGCTTCACACCGCTCACGGGTGCCCTCGTCTTTGGCTCTGGTGCCAAAGGCCGCTGCTGTTTCTGGGGACCACTGCTGCTGAGGTGCCCTGAGGAGCTGGCAGTGCCCTCCAGGGTCAGTGAGCACACTCAGTGCTAAAGATGGAAGCGGTGTCCATGACCTTCGGGGTCGGTGTCCCCGAGTAGCCCTGGCCCGAGCGCACGCAGTGGCTGCCTGCTGTCCCGCCCCTGCCAGGCCTGTCCTTGCCAGGGCTCTAAGGACACAGTGTCTGTGGGTTACAGATGTCGCCGTCCATGGTTCTACTGTTTATATCCTGGAAATAATGGAACTCAATGGAGACAGAATCCAAGGATGTGCTCGATCTTCTTTTACAAAAGCTGCACTTTCATAATACTCCAGTTCCACGGTCAGTGTGTAATTCAGAAGCAATGGGCGCTCTGTACGGAGAGAATGCTGTCTGTTTTACCTCGGGGGCCAAAGGACCTGGCAGCACCTGCCTGAGTAACTGGTGACCAGAGCAAGGAGGCCTCGGGCAGCGCTTCGGCCCCAGATGCCCGTGGGTCGTGACAGCGAGGCGCGTTACACGGAAGGAACCGCCTCCCGGCAACGCCGGCCTTCGGCCTTCGAGGCCAACGGTGCTGACTAAAGCCTGCGGCGGCAATGAAGGCACACGAGGCACAGCGGGCCTGGCAGAAGCTTGTCTGTGTCCTGGGCCCATGAGGACCGCGAAGCCTCTGTTCTGCAGGCGGCCTCCTGCTACCGGTGACGTCCTCCCTGAGCCGGACCTCCCTCTTCACTCCCTGCATGTCCACCCGCAGGTCCGACATCCAGCAGCGAGACCGCCGAGGTGACGGCCCAGGTGACCGCTGACTGGGGCGCGTTCTGTCGGCCGAGATCTGCATCCGATACGACTCGACATGCATCGTTTCCAAATCAAATTACAAGTCATTTGAGCCTGTATGAAACGCGCTTACGTGCTTTTAAAGGGCATGACGTGGAAATAAGTCTGCAGGAAACCGTTCTGTTCACGTTACAAAAGACAGGCTAGTTTCGGAGTGGAGAGCTGCTGCTTATCTTTGCAAAAAACCAGGACTAAAGTAATCTGAGGCTATGCTTAGAGAAAATTAAGGACAGCAGTCTATATAATTCCTTCACTTTGACAGGAAAGATTAAGTGATTCCACCATTAGATTCAAAGAAAGACATATTTATGCCTCTCCCCACGGGATAGACACATCTCTCATCGTATGAACCCCAAGGCCTGTGTGGCTGCCAGGCAGCTCCAGTGCCCTGCAGATGCCCAGGAAGCCATGCCTGTCACTGACAGACTCATGGCCAGTGTCGCCAACTCCTAACCCACAGGTCCACCAAGCAAGCACTTGGACAGCGCCACGCGCCTCAGGATGAGTCTGGTGTCGCAGGAGCAGCTGCCCGTCCTCGCAGGCAGGCGGCCTCTCCGGCTCTACTTGCTGCAACTTGCTCTGACCTCACAGACCCTGCTGTGGGCGCTGCCAGGACCCAGAGGTGCCAGCGAGAAAGCTGTGGTACAGAGAGCAAGAGTGACTCGGCCCGAGCCACATGGCCACTGTGGCATGACCAGGAGTCAAACCCGGCCCTGGCTCCCGCTGCTCCCCTCTCTGGGGAAATCCGGGGCCTGCTTCCTGCGAGGGTCAGGTTCTCAGGGACACTGTGCAGCGAGTCGACTCAACACCACACTCTCTCGCCTGTCTGAAGGCGGCCGGACCCTTCCATCAGTCAGGGCTCGAGGGACCCTTGCCAGGGCCGCTGCTGCAGCCAGACCACGGCCAGCAGCTTCTTTCTGACTGGCTCCCGCGGCCAGTGCCTTGGGAAGCCAGGGCAGGACGCAGGCTCGGCTGAGGCTCTCCCAGTCCTGCTGCAGACAGACGCACCTCTCCCCACCCCGAGGCCTGCCACACACTGTACATGTTCCCAGGTCTTTACCCCAAAGCACAGCCTGGTGCCGGCCAAAGCCTTGAGATGAGACGATGAAGTATACTGCCTGCTTCCTGCGCCTCTCGCAAATCAACAAGTAAACCTGGATTTAATGGATTTACCTGGAGCTAGAGGTCAAATAGGGATCATCATTGTCCTCCTGGTAGTTTTTTCTTGGCTTGGCCAGCGTGGGAGACTCCTGCTCTATGGTCTGCATATCCGAAGTTACCGAATGGGAAATGCCACTTGAGAAAATGTAAGAGAGGAAAACGTTACACCAGGTAGTCACACTTGTGTCTCAGTGCGAAAATGAATGCTTTACACTATATTCCAAATGAAGACAAATTTATAAGTAGGACTAAAAATGCAAGCAACAAAACATCTATTTTCAGGGTAAATTTGGGAAAAAAATGAAATCTTTAAGAAGACTGTAAACACACACACCCAGTCTCGTGCTGTGATACCTGTGGTGTCTGAGCCAGGGTGGGTGAAGTGACCACCTAGGCCTCCTCCCCGTCCCTAAAAGCCAGGTTTGTGAAATAGCAAAGGAGAACACATAAGAAAGGAAGGGAGCAGGGCAAAGTGGCACACACCTGAAATCTCAGCACGTGGGAGGCTGAGGCAGGAGGATTGCCACAATTGTAAGGCCAGCCTGGGCAATCTGGGGAGACCCTATCTCAAAAAAAAAAAAAAAAAAAAAAAAAAGGCACAGGAGGGGAATACCACGAAAATACCTCTAATGTGGAAATGTTTTGGCCCAAGGGAGATCTTGTGACTAGCAGACCGGTTATGTTTGCGTGCGGCGGCGGCTCACTTACCCCCTGCAGCTGCCCAGGCCCATGCCCAGTCGCTCCACCTCGGCTTGCTTTTTGCCTCCCAGGTTCACTTTCTCATCCTTCTTCCTCTGAATTTCAAGATCCTTATAGGCTAATCGCAAGGACGACACACTGCCGGAAAAACCGAACGCGCTAAATCAAGCTTCTGCTCTGAGTTGTGACGCCAAAAGACCAAGCAAAGCGTCACCTGCAGTTCGTGCCTTTAGCCTAATGCTTCTTTCCGTGATTGATAATTACAGGGACAAACTGGCTGCTTCTTTCTACTCCAAGACCTGTGAATGGGTTTTCAGCCCCTCTGTGGCTGCTGCCCGCTGGAGGTGAGGTGGACCTGACAGTGTGCGGTGACATCACTGATGCCTCAGCGGTGTCTCTACAGATCGTACAAGGCCTGATCTTCCCTGTGGCCCGATGCCTGATTCTACCTGCCCAGCACACCAGGGCACAGCATCCGCGTCACCAGTCCCCCCACCATTACAACAGATATAAAACTAAGTTCATAAGCAGATGACGTAAGGGGAGCTTAATCAACTGTACAAGTGCTTTTCTGTTTTTTTGAGACAGGGCCTCACTGTATAGCCCAGACTGACCTCAAATGCACAGTGATCCTCCTGCTTCATCCTCTCCAGTGCTGGGATTATTGGCATGTACCACCATGCCTGGCTGTATAAGCATTCTTAAACAACTACAGAGGAATTCCCTGTAGGGTCTGCCATGTAGCCAGGCCTCCAAGCGCATCTATTTATTTTTTATCTCTAGACTTTTGAAACAGGCTCTCATAGTGCAGCTCAGGCTGCCCTTGAACTCATGGCAATCTTCCTGCCTCAGCCTCCTGAGTGCTGGGTTTATAAGTGTGTCCCACTACAGCCAGCATCTAAGAATGTTTAAACTGTGACAGTCAGCAGTCAGTGGTGTCTTAAGTGCTCCCACTCACATACCAGTCTTCTGTTTATCAAACGCCTATAACAAATTACATACTAGAAAAACATCAATGCACCAAACATGTCAAAAGAAACATTGTCCTTATGCTGAGATTTCTAAAAATGCAATAAATGCACCAGAGATTTAGCTTAGTGGTTCCAGCACCTGCCTTGCAAGCACAAGGTCCAGAGTTCAATCCAGTAACCACATACAACAATGCTGGGCATGGTGACTCACACCCACCAGCAATCAGTACCACACGCCACAGTGACAGGCGTGGTGGCTCACGCCTGTCATCCCAGCACTCGGGAGGCAGAGGCAGGAGGATTGCTGTGATGTGAGTTTGAGGCTGAGCTCAAGGCCAGCCTGAACCAAAAGCGAGGCCCTATCTCAAAAAAAAAAAAAAAAAAAAAAAAAAATTCAATAAAAGCCTAAAGTCCCAAAGAAAATTATATAGCAACAATAGTAATAATACATCTTAGCAAAATCATTCTAAAAAGTGACATACATATCTCATAAGGATTTCTGTAAGTTAGCTATTAATAAAACTGAAATGTCATAAATTCCTCATGAAAGTGGCATTGTGAAAATTCCACTGTAATAGAATTTTTTTGTAATATAAATTCGTGTAGGAACAAAGAGTGACAACAGAATTTCTTACTGGTCCAAAAATACTTTGGCTTTTGCTATCTTCTTCCACTAGTGAGACTGGATCTCACTGGTCTGCTGTAACCAGGTACTGTTCTCTTCAGTAGCATCACTCCGCAGCAGGCTGAGCAAATGAGGAGGGTTCCTCTGCCCTACTTACTTTTCTATCACTGCTGAGGCAGAACACGTGACGCCCAGAGCCATAGAGGAAAAGCTGACTGAGCTCACACAGGGAGCAATTGCAGGCCACACTCGCCTGCTCCAAGGCAGGGTGGCAGCCCTTTAGGCGGGTGAGGACAGCACAAACAGGACACCCTAACAGCCCTCTGCCCTTTTATCCTGTGCAGACGACAGAGCGGGCACACTCACACCCTTAATCCTGGAACCCACTGTACCACAGATCAGTTCTGGGGTCACATGCTCTAGATCCAGCCACCTCTGAAAAGGCCCCACTGTGACCGGTGAGGCTTTGGGGGCCATCTAGACACGGCCATAACATCCTTCAAGCAGAACTTTTACAGCAGATCTGAAGACTGCAGGTGACAGGACATATCGCTCCCAGGACAGGGGCACGCAGCTCACGCTCCCTGGAGGGCCGTGACGAAAGCACCCACAGAGCCACGGAGTTGGCTCTGCACCTGTGCAGGGCCGGGCCCCAGGGCCAGCCAAGGTCGCTGTCACAATAGTGGGGCGTGGGCGGCCGGATTCCTCCTTCCCTGCGGCCAAGTGTGTCCACCCTGCCACCCTGGGCCCAGCTGCGAGACAGAGCGAGAGCAGGCTGCGCCTGAAGGTGCGCTGGGTGCCACGACTCTGCAGGCGCTGGACTGACCCCGCGGACTGACGTCCCGCACCTGAGGACTGCGTGCGCTTCCCTGTGTCACAGCAATGGGGTGCTGAGCTGAGAGGTCATGACAGGAACTCGGGCGGGGCTGCGAGTGTCCCACAAAGGGGCCAAGTTAGGTTCCAAGCCGAAAGCATGAAATCCCGCACGAGGGACCCTGGGGCCCCGCAGTCTGGACAGAGGCCGCTTCCACACAGCGAAGCTCCCGGTCCTCTCCGCCGGGTCAGAAACGCCCGATCGGCAGTGCCAACACCTCCCAGCGCCGCACACGCGCCGGTGCTGCCCCCGTGCGGGCCGCAGAAGACCCGCAGCTGCTGAGGGCCGAGCTGCGCCGCCCGCGTGCACCACGCTGCGGCCAGAGGCGGGGTGTGCGCAGGGCCGGCTCAGCCTTCCGGCCTCCAGGCGGCGGCCAGTCTCGGCCTGCGCGCTCGGTCGGTCAGGCCGCGCACCGGGTGCACGGGAGGTAGTGGACAGGTCAGAACCCGCCTGGCGGGCCTGGGGCCCTGGGCGGGCGGCGCTCGGGCCTGGCCGCCCTCGGCAGGGACTGGCCACGTCTGTCCACGCGTGTGCGCTCGGCGACATTCGCCTCTCATGAGCCGCCGGGAGCTGGGGCCGCTGCCCCTGCCGCCAGGCGCGCTCCGGGAGCAGAGCGCCCAGGTGGCCCCCAGTCCCTCGCACGCCAACACGCCCTTCCGCGCAGCTGCCTGCAGGGGCGCCGCCGCCCGAGCACCCGCCCGCCCTTCCTCACCAGCACCCTCCGCTGCCGGCAGCCTCCCCCGCAGCGCAACGAGAATTTCACAGAACCCAAGCGTGCAGCACCCACACACCTCCACCCGAAGATGGGGCGCGTGGAAAGCACCCCGGCGCTGTTCAGCCGCAGCCCTAGTCCCTCGCTACGGACACCGTCCAGGAACTCAACTCACATGGACTCCTCCTTCGGGGCAGCCCTGGACAGCAGGCCCTCCCGCTCCTTCATTCGGTCCACGGCCTGCGCCTGCTTCTCGATTTCAGTGAAGCTTGTATTCGCCAGTTTCTGGGCTCCCAAGCTTCCTTTTTTGACCCCAAGCTGGAACATGCAAAGATTATGCGTGAGCCTCTCTGCTCGGAAGCTCTGGTAATGGCGGCTAACGGCCACGGAGGCGGGGACCTGCCGGGCGCTGGGGGACCTCGGCGTGTGCTCCTGCTCAGCCCCCACGTCTCCGAGAGGCTGGCGCTAGTCCTCCCTGCCACAGGTGGAGAGACCGGAGCTCAGGCGAGTCCAGGGGTGTGACACCGGGAGAGGCAGAGATGGCGACAGTCTCTGCACAACCACCTCAGCCTCCTGAGGTCACCCTGCTCATCTCTTTTAACATTTATCATAAAAAAAACAGCCTGAGACATTCATCCTTGAAAGTATTTACTAAATAGAAATTTCGTCTCATTGAGTAAAACGTACTATCAAGGCCACATTTATTCTGCTGTGGCTCAAAATAGAAAGGTAAATAAAACAGGGCGAAATGGCTCTTAGTTCTGAAGCCAAACTACTAGGTAGCTGATGTACAATACTTACTCCTCCTCTTTTAGCTTGATTTGGTTTCTTTTTGATGATAGAGGAAACCTCTGCCAAAAAATAAAAATTGAAAAGTCAGACAAACAGCGATTATACATAATTTTTCCACTTTAGCGTGTCTTTCTACAAAGTCTGGTATTACTAAGGACAACGGCATTTTCCACATCAGTGTGTCACACACAAGACTCGAGACCCCGAGTGCACCCTGGCCCCCTGGGCCTCAGAGGTCCCCAGCACCCAGGCTCAGTGCTGACCCTGCCACGCCGGACAGAAAAGAGTGCTGGCTCCCCCCGGGACTGTCTTCAGGATATGAACAAATGCTCCTCTTCAGGTCTACTCTTTACAAACTTTAAAACTCATGAGCCCGGTGTAGTGGCTCACACCTGTACTCCCAGCTCCGGGGAGGCAGAGGCAGGAGGATTGCTGTGAGTTCAAGGCTGGCCCAGGCTACATAGTGAGCTCAGGGAGAGACTGAACTAACTACAAAGTGAAACTGTCTCACAAAAATAAATAAAAAATTTAAAAATCTTCTAAAATTATTATTATTATTATCACTGTTTGTGTGTGTGTGTGTGTGTGTGTGCGTGTGAGTGACAGAGATGCTGGGGTTAGGGGGATTAAACCCAGGGCCTTGTGTAAGCTGGGCAAATGCGCTAAGATTCAGCTACATCCTCAGTCCCTTAAAAATTCCTTTAAATGATCAAGTTCACCCAACAACCTGTGTGCAACAAAAGCCCTCAGAAAAGTGCTTTTCCACCCTCCCTATTTATACGTAGATTTTGTCATATTAGCATCTAAGTAGTAGAGACCGTGCGCACTTTAGTCACCACGCCTCCACTGCACCCAGCTTTCTGGCTAAGATCACAGAAATGTCTTTTAGAGAGAAAAAGTCTTACAGAGTCATGAGCTGAGTAAATTTCAGTCAAAGTTTATGTATTCCAGTTTTAAAACTATGCTTAAAAGACCCAGGAAGAAGAGCATCTTATTGTGTCGCTTTCAGAGATGGCAATGGGGAGGCTGGGGCGTGGCTCCGGGCCCAGTGGTCCCCAGCACTGCCAAACCATTGCAGCAAATAATGGGCTCTGATGGGAAAACAGCATCAACCTGCAGAGCCCGTGAGGACGCTCTCGAGGCCTAAGCAGAGAACAGCATTTCCGCGGGGGGAGGCCGCCTATTGAAGGGGCTGTCCCCCGCCACCTGCTCCCGGGTCCATACTGCGGCCCTCCGAGGACGGCTCCGGACCGCTCAAGTCTGACCCAGGACGACAAGGACAGGAAGACCTCTAGTGGCGTGGCTGTTTTTCTCCAAAGCGGCTTCCTTCCAGTGAACACAATACAAGGCGTACCCACTTTAAACGACCCCCTGATGTGAAAAAGCACACTTGTTTTCCATGATAAACAGAAAGAGAAGAGCGGGTGTGCTCCTGATGTGGGCACTGCACAACCTGGGCATCAAGAGCCCCGATGCCACCCTGCCCACGCAGGGGCCTGCAGGAACCTCGGTGACCGCAGTTTTCTGGCTGAGCTGTTGGTGAGGGCTTTGGTCCCAGCCGCGATGCTGTGCTCCTGCACACTGAGACACAGCCCTCGGGCCCCCAGTCGCAGTGGGGTCGCAATGCATTACCTGAGGGAGGCTTCGCGGGGGCACTGAGTCCTTCCACACTCGGGCCTTGTTTGGGGCTACCTGAAACTTAGAACACTGACTTTAATGCAGAAAATACACTCATCAAACTTGCTTCTGAAAATGTAATAAGGCAACTTGGACAGGTCTACATATCTTAATTTTTAATGACTGTCTCTCTTTTTATTATTTTCTTTTCCCAGTTGTTGGTTTTTGATCCTAGGGCCTTCCCATTGAGCTACATCCTCAGCCATTTTTTAAGTTTTGAGACAGAATCTCACTAATTTTCTAAATTTCCCTGGCTTGAGCTGGCCATCCTCCTGCCTCTGCCTCCCAGAGTGCTAGAATTACAGGTGTGTGCTACGAAGCCAGGCTGATATATATATATGTATATATATATATATGTACATATATATACATATACATCCACATATATATACACACACACAAACACACACACACACACACACACACACACACACATATATACACACACACACACATATACCTCTAGCGGCGTGGCTGTTTTTCTCCAGCTGTGAGATATATATATCCAGATATATATATCTCCAGCTGTGATATATATATTATATATATATATAAAATATATATATATATATAAATATATATATATATAAATATATATATATATATTTTTTTTTTTGAGACAAGGTCTCATTTTTGTAGTTCAGGCTGCCCTTGAACTCACTATGTACAGCCCAGGCCAGCCTTGAACTCACAGCAATCCTCCTGCCTCTGCCTCCTGAGTGCTGGGATTACAGACATGAGCCACCACACACAGCACTGCGGTACGTGGTACTGATTGCTGATAGGTGTGAGTCATCTTTTGAAAAGTATTTATTTCCAGTCGTCACCCAATGACTATGAACCTTTATGGGGCACAGTGTGACACAGTGATACACACATACAATGTGTAACTGGCACAACCGTCATAGCAAATGCCCCTTCTCCATACTGGGAACTTACCATCTTCTCTAGCTACCCTGAAATACACAATTACTTGCTGTCAACACATTTCTCCTATGTACTATCCAGCACGGAGAGGGGTCCACTGCAAATCTGTTCACTTCCTCCTGCCTGGCCCTCCAAAAACTGGGACTGCAGGTGTGCGGCACCACCCCGATTCTCCTACTTCTCAGCACGCCCGGCCCCCAGCACAGTGGCGGGAGCAGTCTGAAGGCCCCACCTTCGTTAGCGCCAGGAGCGGCTCCGAGGACCCACGGTGTCGGCTGCGCGGGCTCCGGCTGTGCTGATGTCCACGCTGCGCCGCTCACCTGCAGCGAGGGGAGGAAAGTCACGAAGACCAACCAGTGACACGTCGCCATGCGCACAGCCGCCTGCTGCATGGGAACCAGATGCTAGTGCGCCTGTGCTTAAATCTCTGCTCCGGCACTCAAGCGCCCGATATTCCCTCCTTTTGTTAAATACAGATTTTATTTTGAAATATTTTCAGACTTTCGCAGAGCTGTGAATACGCTGTGAGAGCTTCCTGTGCCCGTCTGGCATTCTCTGCTGCTTGATTCTGGGCACGGCTGTCACTGTCACCAGGAAGCTGAAGAGACTCCCCAGCTTTCCCGCCAGCTGTCCCTCTAGGACTCCACACTGCACGGGCGGCCAGGCCTCCCTGGCTCCTTGGCACCGTGACACTTGCTCAGCTGTCCCAAGCTTGGGCACTGCACCGTGCTCTGTAGGTCACCCCTTGGAGAAGAAGGCTGAGGAGAACAGCTCCCCTCCCATCGAGACATGGGGGCCCCCACTGTTCTGGGTGACCCCGTCCTGCCTGTCCACGCTCCTGTCCTGGGAGGGGATCCCTATGCCCAGGGCACACTGAGGAAGGAGGCCCCGTGTCTGGCCTGGATTCCTCCCCTGCAGTCTGCCGCGCCCCACGTGTTCATCCTCTCCAGTGGTGGCAGAGCGAGGGCACGCACCCCACAGAGGGCTGTCTGCGTCACAGGAAGCTCTAGAAGGTTCGCACCGCTATCTATTGCGTCTCTCCCGTAACCAGTATGGATGCACCGTGCTTGTTTTCCTTATGGCTTATCATTCAGCAGTGTCAATATTCGACCGTCCTTCTAACTGATCCAGGCCGGACACAGTGCTCTGGCCAGTGCCCCATCCCAGTCACCCCAGGGTCCCCTTCCACTGTGAGCCCTCCCAGCTGCTCCACTTCTGACCTGCCTGCTGGCCTCAGTCAGCGTTTCATCCTCCCTCCGTCCTCTCAAACAGTGCGGGTGACAGGCGTGTGCTCCCAACATGCATATCTCTAGTCTCCAGTCCATCTCTGTGTGTACATACATGTACACGGAGATACATGAAACAAAACGCCAATTCCTAACACCTCCCTCTCCAACAGCTTTTCTGTATTTCTTGTCTTTTCAGCCTGTCATTTCCACACAAGACATTTCTCAGCTATGTTATAAGAC
>PVIR01017843.1:0-34118 GCA_004026965.1 Petromus typicus | reverse complement strand
CAGCAATGGACAGTGGATTTGACTTTCTAAAGACTTTTTTGTATCATTTAATGAGTTTCTTTTTGACATTTGGAGAAGAAAGATGACACCTTAACACAGATGGTAGTGTGTATGCCTGAATTTTTTTTCCATTTTAATTTGTTTGAATATAATCTCATGAAATATTAACTTTAATAAAATTTCTAACATTTCAAAAACATTTCAGTTTGGGCCTTGTTTTTTTTGAAGTGTAAGTTTCATGAAATATTCATTTATCGTCTTAATAACACTTTGATTCTTACAGTTGCCCACCACTCTACTCAATAAAACTGGTAACATGGAAATGATGTGCTGGAATGTTTTCCTTGGTTGATAAAGATTTGTATTTTCTTACAAACCTATGGGAATTTATCTGTGCTTTGGGATGGTTATTAAGTTAAAATGTTACTTTGTTCAGGTTTGTTTTACATTTTGAAGAAATTTCCTAAAATTTCTTTGATTTCTTTGAAACACCTTGGAAAAAACTTCAATCAGTGGGTGGTAATTGCTTTTAATCAACCATGAGATTTAACGAACTTTTAAAGCCATATATTTTGTGGTGCTCAAATTCAAGATGGTAACAGTGTTACTCATTTATTTTGAGTAGATTGAAAGGGTTTCCTTATGCTTTTTAATGTTACAAATAAAATATCTTGCATAGAATATTCATTTGGATATTTAGGACATTCATTTGGATATTTGTCTTTTTAATAATGTAAGGCAAAGAATGTTAGATTTATTGGGATGTGTCATTCGGGTATACAGAAACTTAAATCTTTGATGGGAATAATGGCTATAATATATTGTATTTTCATTTGAAATAGAATTTGTAACTTATTTTCCTTACTGGGTATTTAGAAGAATGGAATTACACCATGCCATGGACTGCTACCTATGTTTGAATTTCAACTGTTAGACCTTCATTTCTTGCTTATTTACTAATACCAGTTTCAGTAGCTAGATATAGTACTTTAAAAATGGTAGGCTTTATTTTGATAGACCAGATTAATCACTGATTATATTTTTCCATTTTGTAGAGATTAAAGAATAGTTCAGTTTAATTTGTTTTTATTGTTGTAGAAATTATGATACCATGTGATAAATATAAATGCAATACCATTGTGTGCAATTCCATGGTCAATACGTGTGGTATTTTTTTCTTACTGATTGATGTTTTGTGGTTGGTTGATGTTTATAAATTCGAAAGAAGAATTTTGGGTTTTGATATAAAATGGAATTTAAACTTTTGATTTTGGTATTCACTAGATTCAAAATCTTTGCTTTTGTTGGTTGCAAATCTACATTGCCTTTTTGAGAGAGTAACACATTTCTAAGATAATGTGGAGTAAGGAAAGTTGATTAGATTTTTTAGGTCATGTGAATGAACTTTATTTGGATGGGTGTGCTTGAAGAGAACGTTGAGTAATTGTTTTGGGATTAGTAATTTTGTTTTTTTAAATCTCGAGGCTTTGATCTTTGGAAGAATTTTTCCTGTGACGTTAGTTTGATAATTTGCTGTCAGATATGTTATTGTTGAAATGGTCATATAGAGTTTGATTGAAACGTGAGAGAAAGGTTGGGATGTGTTGTTCTGGTGGTTTTGGAGGTGGAGTTTCTTGGGTTTCTGATTTAAAGGTTACTCTGATTGGACTGTACTCTTGAGTTTGAAGACCTTTGTTTTGCCTAAATCAATGTGGGAAGTAAAATACAGTGTGATTCCGAGATCTTTTGGATAGTTTGTTTGCAAGGTTATATAATGGGTTAAAGAATTTTGTAACAATGAAAAGAAATACTGAGGTTCTTGAAAAAAATGGGTTGTATTAACTTTTGCCCTAATGCAACTGAACACTAGGGAGGCGCTCTTGAGTTGTAAAATTTACCCTTTTCTTCCACTGGAGGTGGAAGATTCCCCCCTAAACTTTGTCTTTAGAAGATTTTTAGGCAAGGTAAAGAAAGCAAGCCTTGGATTTAATTTATAAAACAGGTTTTGCTTTTACTTAGAAGCTATTTTGCCCATGGAAGGGCAAAGTTTTTTAAAGATTAGTACTTAATCTGGGCTTTAGATTTTCTAAGAATTATCCCTATTTCAAAATGGCTTGATAAAACACCACTTCCTGTCCAGGGAGGAAGTTATTTTAGCTCAAGGACTGAAATATTTAGCAGATCTTTAGACAAAAGGAACAAATTACATTTCTCTCTGGCTTAAAAAGGGTGCTTGAGCCAGAGGGGGTTAAGAAGCCCTTCCCCCTCCCTCTGATGGGGTGGTCTGGAGGGGCAGGGTGGTGTGGGGGTGGGGGTCTTTAGGCTCCCTGGGATGGAGGATCTTTTTTTTTCTTTTTTTTTTTTTTTGGTGGAGATGAAGGGGTGGGTCTATGGTACATCACCTGAGTTGTGGGGTAAATGTAGAGAGTGTCAATCAAAGGCAGAGCTCTCAGAGCTGGGAAGGAGGCTCTAGATGGCGGCTGTGCCTTAGAGAGAGCGCGCTCTGCTCCCTGCTTTCGCCTCACTTTACGCAACTTTCCCTAACTTTCTGGCAGCCTCAGGGGGCCCCCGCAGCCCCCTGCCTCTCTTAGTGGCTTACTGGGGTCGATTTGAACCTTTTTAAGGGAGAAAAGCAGCTTTTGGGAGCTTTCTTTTCGTGCCTTGTTGGAAAGAAGCAGCCGTACTGAGAGCCCAGGTCGTTGTTTTTTCCAGCTTAGAAGCCATGGCGCACCTCCATTTTTGTGCGCTCTCTTAATGAGGTTTTTTTTTCTTCCGGACCGTTTTAGTATTAATTATTGCTACATTTTTTTGACCATTTAAGATATTTGAGGATTATTTTATTTATTTTTCGTTTTTTACCGGAGGATTTTGCCTTTAATTTTAATTATTTTGGATCTGATATTCTACTACCAGCCAGGACTCTTGCTTTGGACATACTACATGGATCAGGTAAGTTCACGATCATTAGTGATAATTTCAAAGATCTGTATGTTAAAGTTTGCTTTTTTAAAAAAATATGAGAAATTCCTGGATGACGCAATAAGATAAAGATATTGTTATTTGTGTCCACCGTGTTACTTTGAGAAACTTTCCTTATTGATAGTGATGTTTCCACTGTTCGGTTTATCCTGGTTTTTTTTCCTCCTTTGGAAAAAACAGAAATATTTTGTTTTGGTGCTTTCCGTTGTTGCATTATATTACTATCCTTAACATCGTCAGGACTTTGTTCTTGATACTAAAAACCATCCTTAGAAGCCGGGACCTTACCTTTCTTTCAACTTTTGACAGTAAATACCTGGGCACAGGACTTCAAAGCAAAGATTCCCCCTCCCCCTTAATATTTAAGAATTAAAAGATGATGAGAAATAAGGACAAAAGCCAAGAGGAGGACAGTTCGCTACACAGCAATGTATCGAGGTATGAACTATCAACTTTATTCCTTTTTGTCTTTTTTGGGGGGGAAACCTGAGACTACAGTTGTTTACCTTGACAGACATAGATTGCTGTTTGTGTTATTATAAGTATTTTTCTAATTCGGGTTCGTTTTTTAAAAAGCCTGACCTTGAGATTGCTAATATGCCACACCCTAATTTTTTGGTAACAATTTATGAAAGTTGAGTTGTGACTTGAGGCCTCTTAGAGCAGTCAAAAGGTGAAGTACCTTTATTCAGAGAGGCCTTTCCTATTATCTACAGTTTTTCTGTCAGTAAATCTCAGGTTTTAGGTTTTTGTGCTGCAGAAAAATGACCTTGTCGGTTTAGCCATTGCTGCATTGCACCATTTTACATACAAGGCAAATTTTTTCTTTGAAGAATCTCAGACATCCAAACTTGCAACTGAGGGCCATCGAGGAGCCTTGTAGTAGTAAATTATAGTAAATAGACATTTGAGAAAGTTATATGAATGAAAAAATGTACATTTAAAAATGAAATTGCAAAAAAGACCCTTTGACTGATGCCTCTCAGTTTATATTTTTATAGACTCTATTTCTTTTGATATACTTGACATTTTAGGATATTTTGATGATTTATCAAAAACCTTTATTTGGTTACTGTTCTTGAATTTATGAATTAAAGCCTGTAATCACAGAAATCCTGAAATGCTGTTAATAAATTTCTGCTTTGTGTTTTACTGTGATTATATTTATAATTTACTTTACATTTAAAAATATTTTAAGGTTTGTTCCTGTATGCTTGTATTGAGATATTACTTTCTGAATGGCAGATGTAGTACTTTATATCTTCACATTTTAGTTGTTCCTTCAAATTTATTGATTTATTTCAACAGAGTACCCCGGAAAGCTTTATCTTCAGAAGCTTACAAATATACTTTGTTAAAGTCCTGATTTGATTCACATTCTGTGGAGTAGTTTATTAGTGACTTAAGTAATAAAAGCCTCTAAGATATTTCTGGTGTATGATTTGTGTATCTTAATTTAAAAAGTATGTAAATGGTTTTTGATGTGTTCTTGTTATACATCTTAAATTAAGCATGTAATTTGTTATGTGATATTCCTTCAGTTTTGAATTTTGAATATTCTATGAAAATAATTTTCAGGCTAGTAAGTTTGGAAGTTTTGAGTATAGTTTATTACAAATGTTGAATTTTTTTTTTTGACTAATATTTTAAGCCTTGATTTTAAAAGTACACTTGTAAGTTCTGTTGCAGATTGAGTTGTCAAACAATTTGGATGTGTTCTGGATTGAATTGTAATACTAGTAATTACTAGGTTATATTTAGGACAAAATTTTCTGCTCATCCTAAACTGATTTTTCTGGAAAGTAACATTTTCAAGAAACACAAAACCTTAGATATATTTTAGGAGTTATTAAAGATTTAACATGAAAATTGTTACTCCCTTGAGGATATGATTTGCATAGTCTCACATGGGTTTTGGCTTTCTTATGCAAGGCTTGTGGTTAACTTCATTTTTCAGGCCATGCTCTCTAACTTTATAGAGCAGTGCTGTTAGGATTTTAGTATTTTGGACTCTTAGAAAACGCCTTGGAAGTTGTCATACATTGACTACTCACTGTGGAGTACACTGACAAGAAGCACGTATTTTTAAAATTCCTTTTTGCCAAGTATACTTTGAGTCACGTACCTGATGAATGTCCAGACATACTTGAGACTCCTTGAAGATGGAGTTACTTTTCAATTACTTACTCTGAGTTACATATATTATTAATATGTGTACATAATTCTGACATCACTTCCCTTTGAGATTGTGAAGGCTTAAAGGATGTCAGTGTTTTAACTTAGTGGATTGTTACTTGTAGTGAGCTGAGATCGAGAGGGCTGACACTGTCTCTGCATGGTTTCTGTTCTATAAGCACCTAAGTTTTAATGGCACAAAGAGTTGTGTTTAGGGAATACTGCAAAAATCACCTTGCATGCAGCCTGAACCTCAGGAAAGGAGTTTGTAGGTCAGGTACACTTTGGCCTGAGAAATATGCTAAGAACTACAATGAGTGAGTTTTAAGTAAAATGTTTCCATGTTTTTGAGCTAGTGCAATACTTAAAAGTGGTGATGTAAATTTGTATTCTTTAGACAGTGCTTAATTCTAATGTGTATCATTTTTATTAAAAGTTTCAAAAGTGATTTAAAAAACTATTCCTAAATATTTAAAACATTTTAAATGATGACGTACAGTCACACTTTTTGTCCACATTTGCAGTTTAGACATAACTTCACGAATATCAGTGACAACTGGGGAGAAACAAATTTGCACGGAACTTTGTGTACCCGGAGTTCTGTGTGTTCTAGGACGCTGTGCTTGCAATTTAAAGTTTATAAGTTCATCTTCAAATTGCCTTTGAACTAGATTTGATACTTGCGGTGCGGCGAGAATCTCACGCCTTTCCTTAGCCTTTTAGCCGTTATTTTAAAAGGCTGGGTAGGAAAAGTGGTTTAAGGCTGTGCGGTGGATTGGGACGGGCAGTGTAAGTGGCAGCCATTTTATGATGCTGATAATACTTTAAAAATCGGGAATTTTGAGGAGACTGCACATAAACGAAACCTGAAATATCAAAACATTTTTGCTCTCCCTTGTTCTTTTTTTTTCGTGCCATGGGTCAGAAATAAAAGGGCAGCTCCATAGTCAGCACAGACCACAACTCTGTGAGCCCCTGGCATCTTGGTGCAGGTCCAGCTCAGTCACAAAATGGCTGTTCCTTTGTGCCGCAGCGCTGACAGACATACTGCATTGCACTGTGTACTCGCCAAACAGCAGGAAGTTGCCGTGCGGAGTTCAAAGGCCGGCCGGCGCCGGCGCAGGCAGCCGATTGGCTGCGCGCGAGCCTGGTAACAGCCGGGTCAACAGCGGCGCCTTCAGGTTGGGCCCGCCCGGTGACGTCAGGCGTCGCGCCGCCGGGCGGAGAGAACGCAGTGACGTTGGCTGCGTGCGTGCGTCGGGCGCGTGGAGACGGGGAGGAGGAGGAGGAGCTCTGCTGGGGTTTTCCGGAGGGCGCTGTTTTGCTGGATGCTGCGGTTGGCAGCTTTCTACTATTTCCGCAGCGTCCACACCCTACGGGGTGATTTCCTTTCTTCATTCCTGGGACTAGTTCTCTTCTTAAAGTAGCGGCTTTACTTTTGGAGAGAAAAGGGACGCATTGGAAATTCTCGAGTAGAAAGCCTGCCAGTTTTAAAAGCATTTTTCGCTTTCCCTTCTCATACCTTGTGGGTTTTTCTTTTTCACTGTTCACTTCCTTGGTCTGGATGAAGAGATTAGTGAGTTTAACTTTGCCACTATTGACCAAAGTGGTTTCAGTGCGAGGGCCATTGCTTTGACTAATGAAGGTTTTCCCGTGTTATTAACTAACCCATGGCTTACAGAGCAGGGCGAGCTTATTTGAACCTGACCCGGTTTTTACGCTTTTACGTGGTACCATACATTTTCTCACTTGCCACTTGATGGAGAAACTCAGGTCAGTATGTGTTTACTGCCTTACATATAAGATTCTCTCAGTGGTGTTAAAAGAGTCACAGTGCGATTGTTAAATAGAAAAGAACAATTTTCAGCTGTTTACTAATTAAAAAGTGATTGAAAAGAGCATTGGGCGTCCATTCGTATGCAAACCGATGTCAGCAGACAGCTTTGAAGATGAGTTGTCCTTGCTGGGGAATGAGTAGCCCCCGAACCTTGGCGAGCGGGGAGCGAATCCCTTGGAGAGTCAAGGAAACCTCGGCGGTGCCACCTGACCGCCGGCGAGTGGGGTCAGGTGGGGTCTGGCCGCGGGGGTGCCCAGAGCCCCCTCGTTGGGAGACCATGGCGAGGATTCTTGGTATTAAGAAGTCATAGTTTGCCTGTGTTGCCTTTGTAGTTACAATTAGCGAATTTACATGCAAAAAGCCTCTGCTGGCCATTGGCAAGTGTCTCAGAGTTATTTTACTATTAAAAGTTGAGTAAAATACTTTTAAAAGATGAGTTTGAGCGTAGGTAGAGATGCTTTCTTGGGAATATGTCAAACTTCTGAGCGAGTATGTGAAAGGTAGCAGTTACTATAATAGTGTGTTTTATGGATTCTCACTATCTAGGCTCATTGTTGCTAGAAATTCTTTGGAAAATTGCTGCAAAGTAGCCGAAAAGTAGTTTTCAGTTTGGTACAAGTTGGTTTTACATCAAAGATTTGGTGATTGTAAAAACTTAAATGTGTTCTGTGTGAAGTACATATCATCTCTTGAGATTTGCTTTTTTTAAACTTTGATGAACATTAACCGTGGTTGCTAACATTTTAAAGTTACCTCCCAGGGTTGTTAACCCTTTCTGTGTCTTAACTGAATTCTATTTTTAGTATTTGTTAAATGCTCAAAAATTCCTGAATGTAGGGTATTTAGTAGTCAGCTTTGCAATATGTTTAAGAGGATATAAGTTCTAATCTATGGAAGATTTATCGCATAGCTTTCATGACGTGAGTTAAAATGTGTATCAGATTGAGCAATTTATTTGTGTACCGTTTGCAGTACATTGAAAGCCTTTAACATTTTTTAAGAAAACAGTTTTTAAGAGGTCTGTTTAATAACCTTTCTCGCTTTTTTTTCTCTTTTAACATTTTGGAGAACAGTATGAAGCAACAGAAAAAGAGTTGACAGATTTGAATGTGACTTGTTTAAAACTCAAAAGTTTCCAATTATTTGCTCTTCCGTGATTAGTATCTTTGTAGAGATTAAGTCAGCAGAGGAAGGGGGCAAACAATATTTGTTAAGGAATATTATTAGTTGTACACATTACTGCTTCAGGCATGTGGAAGTTTAATTGAATTTTACTTAAAATTAAGTTTTGTTTATGGGGTATGTGGCCCCCCCCCCATCAAACTCAAGACCTTGCCCTCATAGCTTCTTTTCTTTTTTTGTCGGTACTGGGGAAGAAGCTTGGATTGAGCTCAGACCCTGAGGCTTGCAAGTTAGTGCGATGCCACAGAGATAAATCTTTGGCCCTGTAGTGGCAATTTTTTTTTTTTTTTTTTTTTTTGAGCCAGGGTCCTGCTTTGTAGTTTAGGCTGGTCCTGTGCTCAGCCTCGAGCTCACAGCAGTCCTCCTGTCTCTGCTTCCGGAGTGCTAGGATTAAAGGCGTGAGCCACCACGCCCAGCACTGTGGTATGTGGTATTGATAGCTAGTGGGTGTGAGTCTCCCTGCCCGACGTTGTATGTGGCTACTGGGGATCGAATTTGGGCCCTTGCACTTTGCAAAGCAGGCATCGGAACCACTGAGCTAAATTCCTGGCCCTGGCAATTTTTATAACTAGTTTGTTGTGCTCTCTTCCCTCTTAGAAAACTGTAGCCACTTGAGGTTTTTAACATCATTTTCCTCAAAAAATATGGTACAGTAAGTGCCTTTGGAACATGAAAATTGAGTGATGCTCTTTACAATACCAAGAACATTTTTTTCTAGATGTAAAGCATTATTAAGATCTATTAGCTGTTTCCTAATAAACTTAGAACTCAGTTTTACTTTCTGGAAAGGGGTGTTATTTTAAGCAAAGAAAATGTTTTTGAACAATCACTTAAGTTATGTTTTATATACAGATAGAAATAACTTAGTTTGCTGTCTTGGGTGCTTGTCAGTGTAGTTGGGTAATTCCCTTGTGCATTTTACCTTGCCTGGCATCCTCTCCAGAGCTGTCAGTTACTGTTTTTAGAACTTTAGGGTTGGGTTGGGGATTTAGCTCAGTAGTTTTGGCGCCTGCTTGTAAGTGCAAGGAGCCAGGTTGATGGTAACCACATACAAAAACTCTGGGTGTGGAGACTCACGCCCACCATCAATCAGAATCACACACCACCGTGCAGGAATGTGGTGTCTCACAACTGTAAACGATTGCTGAGAGTTCAAGGCTGAGTTCAGGGCCAGCCTGAACTCCAAAGCAAGACCCTGGATTTAAAAAACAAAGAACAAAAAACAAAAAAAACTTTAGGGTTATTAGTGTAAAGACAGAAAAGTCTGTTAACTCAGTCATATGCCAAGCGTCTGTTTTGTTGGTCATTTGGCACAGTGCTGGGTACATGCTGGAGACTCCAGCTGTGTAGAGGGATGTGAAGTTGGAATGTATTTTTTTAAAGCATCGTAAATAATCTACTTGTCAAAAATAGTGTTTTGAAGAGCTGAGTGTGGTGGCTCCTGTCTGTAATCCCAGCACTTGGGAGGCAGAGGTGGGATCTCCCTGAGTTCAAGGCTAGCCTGGGCTACATAGGCTCAAAAAAAAAAAAAAAAAAAAAAGGTTTTTAAAGTTTGTTTCCCTTAACAGGGAGGGAGTAAAATCAGGAGATTCTAACAGATAAGTAGCAGTTAGCTGGGAGAGATTTTATCCTTGAGTGGATGGGGTAATACAAGGAGAGAGATAACAGCAACTAGGTGGGGAAGGGGTTAGGCATATATAGATAGTGGGGAAGGGGCTATGATCATGATTTGGATGCCCAAGGAATGTCTGCCCCTCCAGATGTGCAGAATGTTAGTGGACTTTTCAGTGCTGGAATCAATATATATTTTGTTTGAATCGCAGGTGCTTTATTTACTGAGAAGCTACTATTGTTTACTGAAAGCATCCTGTTTGCCTTGTGAAGGACTCACTTAAGTCCAGCTTGATACTAAGAAGCCCTAGTAATGGATGTATTTAGGCTCATTATAAAATGAGGGACAGAACCATTCTTTAATAAATAAATGGGAGAATCTAGGTATAGGGAGGTGAATCATGTTCATTTTGTGAAAGTTACAGTTTAGCTTTTTTTTTTTTGAGACAGGGTCTCGCTTTGTGGTTCAGGCTGGCCCTGAGCTCAGCCTCCAACTCACATCACAGCAATCCTCCTGCCTCTGCCTCTCAAGTGATGGGATTACAGGTGTGAGTCACCAGGCCTAGGACTGTGGTATGTGGTTCTGATTGCTGGTGGGTGGTGAGTCTCCACGCCCTGCATTGTTACATGTGTTTCCCGGGATGAACCTGGGTCCTTGTACTTGCAAGGCAGGCGCTGAACCACTGAGCTAAATCTCTGCCTGTGCTCTTTTCCAGTAATGCTTGGTCTTCCCAGTGGCTGTCCCATCTTTTTTATTCCTTTGAGGGGGTTTTAATAGTGTTTGGAGATAGAGGTGAGGTGGCATTCTGAGGAGAGAGCTGTAACTTGGCAGAAGAGCAGTATTTGCATTGAATGTCATACCATACATGCCCATTGTGGAAGCTTGTGTGCTCATAAAGCATTGTCATTCAAGACTTCTGTTGCCTCCTGTTTCCTGGTAACTGCCTTGAGACCTGTGACCTCACTTCCTTAATCTCCAGAAATTGAGATTCTAGAATGACTTCCTTCCCTCTACCTTCATTCTGGCCTCTCCTTCCCTCTGGCGTCCAGAGGAGTCTGGAAAGGAGGCTCCATTAGTAGTGGCTCTGGGCTGTCTTGGAAGGTTGTTGAGAAGTGGTGGTTACCCGCAATGGTAGGTTGCGAGTTGTAACCAGCGTTTAACTGAGACAATAGCACGTAGTCACTCAAGATGTCTCACTTGTATTGATTGTTTCTAAGGCCAGCAGTGTCTTTCATTTTGGATTGTTATAGATCATGAAGATTTATGCTGTGAACATTTTATAGAAAAATAATAGGTTTAGATTTATTTAGTGCTTGTTTTGTGTCAGGTGCCTTCTGTTAAATTTGTATTTAACTTAATGTGCAGGTCAGAATAGCAGGAAGCTTAGTAATATTTTAAGGTAGTTAAGAGCCCCCCAAATTATCAGTTTTCTTTTCTTGGACACTTGTGAGTGCCTTCTGGTCATGCTCAGCTATTTTATGTCCTTGCCAGTCTGGTTCTTAATTTGTATGCTTACCAAAGATGAGGGACTACCTAATTTTGCATTTTAGTTAAATTTCAGGTCAATAGATAAAATGATTCCAGGAGATTGTCTGATACAAATTGAGAGGTTACTTGGGAAGAAAGGGTTCTAGGCAGTATTAATAGTTTTGAGCCCGGAGCTCATGCTGAGTCCCTTCCATGCGGTAATCTGTCCTCACCGTTGTCCGCCGAAGTGTGGTCAGCCCTGTTCAGTAGATGAGTGAAGCGGGGTTGGGGTGAGGAGTAGCTGGCAGCCACCGCTCACAGCTGGGCAGGCAGTTTCATTCCAAGATTGCCAGCACCTGTGAACAGCTCCTTGGGTTAGAGGAAACTAGGTAGGAGATTGGCGAACATTGGAAATCTTGAGTCATCTGTGCTGTACTCCACTTCTATACCGTATGTACATTTTAAAGAAACGACAAAGGGCCTCAGCACAGTGCATCGTGGTTACGATGGACGCCAGAAACACTGTACTACTCAGAAGGCCATGAGTTTACGTCAAGAGGTTCAGCTGAAAATGCAGCTGGTGATGGAGAGAGAAAAGGCGGAGAGCGGGAAGTAGTGCCGAGCTCAGACCACCTGTGCCCTTGGCATCGGCCATCGACCATGAGCACTGCACGTGAGCACTGCATTTGGGGTTTGCACAAGAGGAGGACAAGCTCGAAGTCCAGAAAGACCGGTCTTCGTGGCCGCTTAGCCCTCGCAGATCATGTATCAGGAGGGGGCATGTCCGGTCTGGGTGGCCTCATGATAGGGCTGTAGGGGAATTGCTCAGAGTCTTAAATGACCAGTGTGTCTTCAGTTCACATAGCTGGACCTTGAATTAGGAATATGCGGCCTCTAAAAGGTAATTTGTTTTTGTAACAGTAACAGCTGAATGGTACTTCGCAGGAAGGGAGTGATGATGGCTCAGTCTCTTGCAGTGCTCTCCTGCTCTCAGAGATGCCGCTCAGCTTAGCTTCCTGTGGGTCGGCATCCTTGGACTTAGTGACGACAGTCCTCACCAGGGCGCCGAGCAGGAGCCCGGGGTCCCGTGCTTTCAGCTCAGAAGTTCTGAGTTTCAATCTGGAGTTAGGTCCAGGAAACTGTTGGTTGTGATTGTTGTGCCGAGGTAGGTCTGGGAAAATAGTCTAGTAGAATAGAGTTTTCGAGTTTCTCTTTTGATTATTTTTTTCTATTCCTCCGTCCATCCATCCATCCATCCATCCACTTATTTATTTATTTACTTTTAGGTTTTTTGAGACAATGTCTCGCTTTGTAGTTCAGGCTGGCCCTGAGCTCAGCCTCAAACTCACATGACAGCAATCCTCCTGCCTCTGCCTCCCGAGTGCTGGGATTACAGGGAGTGCTGGGATTACAGGCGTGAGCCACCACGCCTGGCACTGTGGAGGCGGAGACGTGAGTCTCCACGCCCAGTATTGTATGTGGTTATTGGGGATTGAACCCGGGTCCTTGCGCTTGCAAGACAGGCGCCGGAACCACTGAGCTAACTCTCTGGCCCCCATCCATTTATATTTTGAGACCAGGTCTTGCTTTGTAGTTCTGGCTGGTCTGAAGTTTAGCCTTGAACTCAACAGCAATCCTCCTGCCTCTGCCTCCCAAATGCTGGGATTACAGGTGTAAGCCACTGCACCTGGCTCTGTGGTATGTGGTACTGACTGCTGATGGATGTGAGTCTCCACACCCGGCATTGTTGTATGTGGTTTCGTGGATGGAACTGGGTCCTTGCCAGGCCCTTGCACTTACAAGGCAGGTGCTAGAACCACTGAGCTAAGTCCCCGGCACAGTTTCCTCATATTTTAAATACACATAATGTAGTACTATTGCCTCTTAGTTAAATTAATTAGAATTACACCAAATAATGCTCCTTAGGTAGTGGTTTTCAACTAGTGGAAATTTGTGCCCCTCTCTCCTTGCACATTTTACATTTTCTGGAGATAGGTTTGGTTGGTGCTACTAGGGGCAGGGGTGCCACTGGTGTCTGGGGAGTAGAAGTCTGAGATACGCTTGCTGCTCATATCTGCAACCAGAGGCGAGCTCCCCTATGGCCCAGAACATGGGTCACACCACAGTTTAGAAACTCATGTCTGAAGCATGAGCAGAGGGCTTTAGAGTGAATTTGGGGAGATGTTGCTGGAGTCGAGGCCCCTTCCTATGTTTGCTGTTTTCTTTTCTGTGGCCTGATGCAGGGCCCCTTTATACTTTCTGGGACACTAGGGATGTGTCTCACAAACTGGGTTTTTTTTTTATCTTTGAGACAAGGTCTTGCTATGCAGTCCAGGCTGCCCTTGGAAGTCTCTGGAGCCCAGGCTGGCCTTGGATTTGCAGTGATCTTCCAGCCTCAGCCTTCTAGCTGCTGGAATTACAGGTGTGCGCCACTGTGCTTGGCTTTATTCTGTGAATTTTAAAGTACAATTTTGTGCACTTTTTTCTATCTGTGCCTTTTTTCAGTATCAAGACAAAATTCAACAAGTTTAAAACATATAAAATTGGATTTTATTAATCAATTGGATGGCTCTCTATGTATGAAAATAGGGAGGTATGCTTTTGAAGATGGCAAAATAGTAGTTTTTACATGTAACTTAAATAAGAGCAGGGAAACATCAGTGACAAAAAAAGCACTTTGAGGGCCAAGGATGCAGCTTGGTGGCAGCACACCTGCCTAACAAGCAGACGCCAGGTCTTATGTTTCATTTCAGGTACTTCCAAAGAAAAAAAATTGATTGGTTAACATGTGTTTGTTTACAGTTGCTAGTTCTGGTAATAATGTTGGACCTAACTGCTGTCCTGGCTGACTTTTCCCACCACTGTCATGTTCATGAACTTGGCGTTTAAAAATATACAAGAATTGGGCTGGGGATTTAGTTTCGGGGGCTCTGGTGCCTGCCTGGCAAGCACAGAGTCTCAGGTTCAATTCCCAGAACAAAACAAAACAATTCATGTAGTAATCTTGTTAAAAAACCAATCGTTTTGGGCCCGGGGGTTTGGCTCAGTGGTTCCGGCATCTGTCTTGCAAGTGCAGGGGCCCGGGTTCGATCCCTGGTAACCACATACAATACTGGGTGTGGAGACTCATGCCCAGCAGCAATCAGTACCACATACCACAGTGCCGGGTGTGGTGGCTCATGCCTGTAATCCCAGCACTCAGGAGGCAGAGGCAGGAGGATTGCTGTGATGTGAGTTTGAGGCAGAGCTTAGGGCCAGCCTGAACTACAAAGTGAGACCCTGTCTCAAAAAACAAAACAAAACCCCAATCATTTTGAAATTTGCATATTGATAGTTATAGATACAGGTCAGCCCCAATTAATGGCTGTGTTTAATTGCTTGGGATGTATATAATGTACATTTCACTTCTTTTGTGGTTGTTCAAGGATCCAACTTGGGACCTTGTGCTTGCGGGGCAGGTGCCAGAACCACCAAGCTACATCCCTGGCCCCAGGTTTCACATTTCTATGCTTCTGTGTGTGGATGATATACAGTGGTCCCTCAGTTCACAAACACTTTTGTTTGTCAGCAGTTTAGTTCACAAACAAGTGCGTGGCAGAATGATCTTGTTTGGAAACTGCATTGAGTGATAAACACGGTCTCTGCCATCTTTCCTACACAAGCGTGGTCATCTTTTCCAAAATCACATGACAAATCAAGTTGGTGAGCTGAGGTACTACTGTATAGATTATTATTGTTGTTATTTTGGCTCTAATGAGCAGAGATCTCTGAACATTCTTGTCACTGTTTGCTAACCAGGTTTTACTTAGCTCGTTTATGTACCACAGATTGGATTTCAGGATTCATATGCAATTTTAAGGGCTACTGGTTAAAACTTTCACTATTAGAAGCCTTTGTTGATTAATAACTTAATTGTAATGATGGTATCATTACTATTTAATTTCTCACCGTCATTTAGTATTTGACTTAATTTCTGCAAAGCACATCTGTAAAATTTTGTATTATACAACTCCCTAATTATCAGGAAGGTTTAATTATCTTAAATATATTGGTCATTTAATTTCCTTTTCTTTTTTGGGATGCCAGGGATCAAACTTGGGACTTTGCACTCGAGAGTAATTGAATGCCCATTTTTAAAATCTAGTTTAGATTTTCTTTTTTTTCTCTGGTGTCAGGGATTGAACTCAGGACCTTGTTCTTTGTGAGGCAGGCGGGGCCCCACTGAGCCAGGGTCTTGTCCTGCAGATTTTTGATGTGTCATTCTTTGTATGTTCATATAACCTTGTGTGTAATATGTTCTTCAGAATCTTCGGCCTTGAACTAGGGGTGGAGAGCTTTGGGCCAGTTTAAACTAATCCAAATTTCTTTACCACTGGGAAATTTAGCTGTTTAATAATTTTCCACCCTCTTATGATACAGGGTGGTAAGATGAATAGCTATGCGCTGGCTTGGGTTGGGCCAGTAATCTGCCGGAAGATGTGTGACAAGGGCAGCAAGACCTGTAGAGGCTGACAGTGTGGACTCTGTGTTTCAGCCTGTGGAGGGACTGATGTCTCACGTATTCTCCAGGGCTTTGTCTTTAGAAGGTTATTGTAAGGAGTAGGAGATTTTTTCCATATGGTTGACATATCAAGTGCTCCAAAATCGTTAGCTGTTTTATCATCAATAGAAGCTTAGTCTGGAAGGAAGTTCTGTGAAATTCCATTGTAGATTGGCCTCTACTAACAACCAAGCCCTGCCAAGCAGTTCAGCCATTTTGCAAGTTGTTAAAATAAATTCAAGCAGTGAAATGGCTGCTCCTGGGCACAGAACCCATAAGCTTCCTCTTAATTGGAATATTGCGGTGCTGCCCTCTGGTGGCTCTCTGGGAAATGGCGATCAAAAATTTTAAAAGTGGAACAATAGCTTTTCACGCTGCTCACTTCACAGTCTACTTGTAAGAAATAATCACTCCATGTTTGTAAAACTTCCATAGAGGGTGTTGAAAGTGTGCCAAGTCCTTTTTATCCAGAAATGAAGCATTAAGCTGTATTCTCAAAGGCATTTATTTTCTAACGAAATTGAAAATTCCAGTTTTTGCTTGAGTTCCATGTGTATTGTTTTTAATCTGTGTGGTCGTTGTTCAGTCAAATTATAAAACTTGTTTGCAACTTAGATTTTCAGAAACTTCAGGTAAGCTTGTTTCTTAGAATTTTATATATAGGTTGGATACTTATTCCTGAGGAATTCATTTTTAATTGCTTTTCCAAACTATTAAGCCATTACAAATACAGGTGATTTTACTGTTTTCTTATTCAGTTGATTACTTAAAGGATTTTTCACCCACAAGTTGAATTTGAGACCCTTTTCATTAGAGTCTTCTGGGCCTTTAAAAAAAAAATCTGAGCCAGGTGTGGTGACTCACACCTGTAATCCCAGCATTTGTGAAGCAGAGGCAGGAGGATTGCTGTGAGTTCGAGGCTAGCCTGGCCTACAGAGTGAGTTCAGGGACAGTCTGAGCTACAAAGTGAGACTCAGTCGCAAAAAAAAAAAATTCTGAGCCAGGATCTCCCTGTGTAGTTCAGACTGGGCTTGAATTTACTGTGTAGCCTAGGGTGATCTGAAATTTGTAATCCTGAATCAGCCTTCTGATGCTGAGACCACAGGTGTGTGAGACCATCCCCAGTGAGTCTGGTGTGCCTTCAGTTTTCTACTCTTAAATTACCTAGAAAAAGACTATTTAGTACTAGTAGTATTTACTGTTATAGTTATTCACAGCATCCACATAATCTCTCAAGAATGTCTTGTGCCTTGAAGGAATAGACACGTAGTGCCCTGAATATAGAGGTATTGCCAGTGTTTTATTTTTTTAAAAAAATTTCTGATGTCAGCATTTGAAAACTTGTCCTTGATAGTATGAAAATTGAGCAGTGCCTTTATTAAGGCTAAATCTGTTTAGTTAAGTTCTATATTCAACTTACTGGATCCAAAACCAATTTTTTAAAAATGTCTACACTACATAGTAATTACACTAATCGTGAGGAGTTTGCGCATACATAATAACACCTGGCTTCTTTTTATTTCCCTTCTTTCTTCTAGACATAACATTCAATAGTCTTAGGACTCACTCACCTCTTGAGCTCATTCTGTTGAGCGTGTTGCTTCCCTGGCCTTGGGCTCAGCTCTCTTGGATGGGTTTATTTTGGATAGTGGAAGATTTTGGACTTTAAGATATTTGAGATATGTAATGAACATCTGTGAATTCACTACCAAGCCTCAGTGTAAAATGTCAGGAATGTCATTCATCACATGTATCTGCCTGACTCAGCCCTGGAGGGATTTGGTGTGTATCTTTTCTTTCTTTTTTTTTTTTGAGACAGGGTCTCACTTTGCAGTTCAGACTGGTTAGTAAATACCTCTAAAACTCTGTCACTGTCCAGAGGGGATGAGGAGTGGCGCCCCCTGCAGGTGTGACCGTGCAGTGCATCATGTCAGCAGTGGTTGTGCTTTCCAAATTCAGGCGTTTCCACTCACCTGTTCAGGTTAGCTGTCATCAGGGGCTTTCAGGGATTAGTTGAAGACTTCCTCTCTTGTTAGGGTATTTTTTATTTTATGGAGGTATACGGAGCCTGCTGTGGTCCCATGGCAGTCTTGGTGGTAATTACCAAAACATAATTCCCCCGTGAGATATTTTTTCTGGAGTTAAGCATTACAGTGTCTGGAAAACTAACCAGAATGTATATTCTAGTAAACTCAAAAAACTTCCTTTTCCTAATATACTAAGTGCAAGGAATATTGAAGACAGACTCAGTGTCTTGAGTTTGTTGGGAAGGTCACCAGGTGACCCGTTATTTTTAAGGCATGGGATGGATGGGAGGAGGTCTGGTGGAGAATGAACAGCTGGGCTGTGTACTTGGTTTCCAAGCTGGCGGCATGCCAGTTCTTGCTAAAACCTAGGGAGCTGATGGAGTGTGGCTGCTCGTTTTCAGTTCTCAGTGGAAGGGGCCCTGTGACCTAGGTCTGTGTACAAAAGTGTGAGGCACCAAGCTGAGGATAGGAGGGCACAGGGGGTATTCTAGATGTTACGGAGGGCTCAGAACTGGGGATGCTTGGCACGTGGTGTGTGTACAGGGTTGGGCTGGAGCATGGTGTGTGGAGGGCTGGCAGGGTGAGGAGCTGCTCTGTTCCTTTCTGTGAGCAGATGACAGAGGCAGACTGATAAATCCAGTCAGTGCCATGGACTTTGCAGTACTGGCTCAGGAGAAGTTGGGGCGAAAGACGTTGGCTTGGTGTGAGATTCTCAGGTTTGCGGTTTCAAAAGGCTGGCATTTATAGAGTGCAGCTTTCACACATAGCTGCCATTTGTCACTCCCATTTATGTATAGGTAGGTGACTAGAAGGTGGCATAGGTTTAAGATGGCACTAGAATGAAGCTGTGGGTGCCTCCTCTTCTCTCTGCCCCAGTGTTGGCCTCTGGGTGGGTCACAGGTGTAGGGTACGAGGCACATGTGGACTTTAAAGAACCCCCAAGGCTCTCAGAGTGGTGAGTCTGGTTAACGGAGCAGGGCAGCCTGTTTGGGGACACTACAGCAGAGTTGAGTCACTAAGGTTCTGGCCCCCTGTGGTAATGTGGGCTTCTTGATAGCCAGGCTGGATAGGATCGCTTCTTTCCCCTAAACCTCACTGACAACTTTTGGCATGTGCTAAGTTACTCTTTCATCCTTAATATCGGAATAATGATGCCTACTAGGATTTTTTTCTAGGGAATTTTCAAAACAAAACACATAAAATACCAAGAGTATTATCTGATACCCAGGAGGTCATCGGGCAGTCTAGGTTTTATTTCCATTTCTCTCCCCTTAAGGTAGAGATACCTTCTCCCCAGTGCTTTAGAACTTCCCATGCTATAGTGTGCTCACTGTGGATGACGTGGGATTGAGTTAGTTCTAGTTGACATTGTTCTCTTAAGCTGCTCGTTCTGTGCCTCCTTGTAAAGCGATGACACTGTTGCTAGGTTGGGAGGCCCGTTGGTGAATATGGTGCTTGCCTTTGTGCTTTCTGGCTTCAGGCTGTATGCCACGTAGCTAGGCTCAAGGATCTTCGTAGAGGTGATATTACTATAGGGTTAGGGTCATGTCCTGTATTGGGTCCCCCAAATCCACGCCATCTTCCCCAGCGGTATTCAGGGAAAAGTGGTGTGTGTGCCTACCCTACTCTTGTAGAGTCCGTTGAGCTTTGGTCTTTTCATTTGAAAGAATTCTGCTCCTTCCAGCAAGCCCCTCAGTTGCTTGGCTCCTAGCGGAGCGATGCCTATGTTGACTTTCCTGCATTAGAGGTTAATCTCTTACGGCAGCTGTACTCTGTGTTTTTATTTGCAGCTTCACCTGTCATCTGCTTACCTAGACTGCTCTGCCTTGAGTGAATTTGGAATGAGGAAGGGAGACGCGTGTGGAAGCCAGGAGCGAGCTTAGGCCGTCTCCTCAGAATCAGTGTTCCTTTTGCAGACATCAGGCTTAGAATTCACACACATGTTTTATGAAGCTCCAGAGATGAGTCTGACTAGCACTACTGTGGAGGTTGAATACTTGCTGCTGGATGCATTCTTCCTCTTTGGGTTACTCTCTTTTTTCCTTTAGCTTGTCCCTCGGGGGAGTGGTACTTCACAGATAAGACTTAATGGATTCAGATGGTTTGTATCAGCAATAGTTTGAGAATTACTTAATACTTTTGAGCTTGAGTTTTACCTCTTCTGAATGAAGGGAATAATATCTGTTAAGCCTTTGTAAAAGAAGTAGTCTCCACGAATCAGCTGGTGTATAGCTTCTTGAAGACGCGGGAAATGATAGCTACTGGGAATGTAGACCGTGACAGCAATGACATTGTTTTCAATACGCTAATATAAAAGTGAATTTGAAGATTCTGGCCTTAACATGACTAAAATTTCTGTCTGTTGATGTTACCGTGAAGCTTAAAAGTCCATGTGACAGTTTTTAAATTTTTCTGTGTTTGCCTGTTTTCTTCTGAAACAAGCCATTCAGGCTCTGAAGAAGCGTCGGGTTCAGATTCAGGCAGCCAGTCGGAAAGTGAGCAGGGAAGTGACCCAGGAAGTGGACATGGCAGCGAGTCAAACAGCACCTCTGAGTCTTCCGAGAGTCAGTCGGAGTCTGAGAGCGAATCTGCGGGATCCAAATCCCAGCCAGTCCTTCCAGAAGCCAAAGAGAAGCCAGCGTCCAAGAAGGAAAGGATAGCTGATGTGAAGAAGGTACCTTCATCTTCTTCTTCTGATTTTTGGTTTTTTGAGACTGAGTCTCACTGTGTAGCCCAGGCCGGCTTTGAGCATACTCTGTGTAGCCCAGGCTGGCCTTGAGCTCCAGCCATCCTCTTGGCTCAGCTCCCAAGTGCTGGGATCACAGGTGTGCACCACCATGCCCAGATGGAAGAACCCATCTTGTTTGCTGTCCAATACAAAAGTCACTGGCTAAAACCAGCCGGCATTTCCTGTGCACAGTCAGCACTGTATGTTTGCTAGTACAGTACCTGTGGATGCAAATGGGATGGTTTTGTGCTCTGCTAATTGACTCAAATGATACCAGCACCGAAAGGAAATGCTGACCCACATGCATCATATAGTTATGGGGCCATACCAAATTTATTTTATTTTATTTTTTTTAGGTTTTTTGAGACAGGGTCTTGCTTTGTGGTTCAGGCTGGCCCTGAGCTCAGCCTCAAACTCATGTCGCAGCAATCCTCCTGCCTCTGCCTCCTGAGTGCTGGGATTACAGGTGTGAGCCACCATGCCCGGCACTGTGGTATGTGGTACTGATTGCCGCTGACGTGAGTCTCCACGCCCAGTATGGTATGTGGTTACTGGGGATTGAACCCGGGCCCTTGCGCTTGTAAGACAGGCACCGGAACCACTGAGCTAAATCCCGGCCCCATACCAAATTTTTATAGTTCTGGTTTTTAACTTTTAAAAAATTAAAACTTTTATACTGTGTTAATACAAGTAACAGCAGGGACATTTAATAGCAACTCTGCTTTTGATTATAGGATGCATTTTTGAAGCTCAGTGATACATAATGGTGATTCAGGAAAGGACAGTTTTTGTTAATTGAATAGTGGAAGAGAAATAGCTTATCAAGGAAAAAAAAATTACATGCACTTAGTTAAGCATTGTAGGTATTTCTTGGCTAACAGCAAATAATTTTCTTGAAAGAATACCAAAAAGGCAAAAATTGAGCTGAGTCACATGTTTTCATTGGTGCTCAAACTTTAGGTGTATTCCTTTGGTGAAAATAATTAATCATTTGGTCTAGCAAATCAGGATGCTATTGATTTTTTTTTCAAAATTCCGTTGTGTGAGAATAATTTTTTCTGTTTTTTCCTGGTACCAGAGATTGAACTTGGGACCTTGTGCTTGCCAGGCAAGCGCGGCGCCCCTAATCGGAATCTTGGGGTCTGAGACTGGGTGGGCCTTTTGTCTTTTTCCTGTGAGATGCTAAGTGCTTGAGGGCCTCTGAGGACACAGCTCACAGTACCTGTCTGTGTTGGATTTTAGTGACCCAGCACCTGCTCCTCGGCCATCTTGTTTCTTTTTGAGGCCTTGCTTTTCTTCGGCTCATTGAAGCCTTTTTAAAGTTTTTGTTAATAATATAAGCCTCCCTTGGCTTAGTGACATTTTGCTTTTCTGGGTCATCTTTCACCAATTTCATCCTCATTAGGGTCCATTTTCTACACTTGAGTGCTAACGTTTCACCAGGCGGTTAGGGACAGTGGTTTCTCTCTCGTATCCTGCTCCTGCATTTCCCAAGTGGTTTCAGGACACTGCTGCTGTGTGTGTTGGGTATGGACTCAGGTTTCTGGTTCCCGCGCTCCGCTGTCTTGTCGACATGCTGAACCAGCAGACGTGCTTATGTCAAGGTCCTGTGATCCATTCAGATGCCTTTTGCTAATTCATGATTTCATGAAAAAGCGTAGCGTGTACTTAGTCGTTATCTTGGGGGAGGAGAGTGAAAAAAATTTTCTCCTCCACTGGTCCCTACCTTAAACTTAACTTTTTAAGTCACTGGTGGGGATTGTTAGTAAAAACCGGATCCTAAAGGGAAAAGGGTGATTGTGGCTGGGGAATAAAAACAGGTGTGCTAGAGAAGTGTGGTGGGCAGTGTCTCTTTTTCTGAGAATTTCTAGCCAGCTGTTGGAGACACCTCGTCTGCATGCACCTTATATGGCACGGGGCATGGAGGGTCGAAAGGAACCCACGTGCCCTGTGCTCTTTGTTAGACTTGATGAGTCTCTGCTGCTGTTACTTTCTGAGGTGGATTATGCAAAGTTGAACATGGAGCCTTAGGGAATTGAAAATTCATCACAAAATATTTTGTTTTTAGTGGAATTATTCTTTTACCTTGTCACGTTACTCAGCTGTGAGTCAGTATTTCAGTGATGGATAAGTAGAGTACCTTACAGTATAGTGAACATAAAGTAAGAGATTTTAAACTTTGTGTACAAGGATCATAATTGCCTGTTCCTTTTTTGTTTTTTTGAGATAAGGAGTTGCTATGTAGTTGAGGCTGGTCTTGAATCCACTATGTAGCCCAGGATGGCCTTGAACTCAAAAATCCTCCTGCCTCAGCCTCCCACTGCTGGGGTTACAGGTGTGCACCACCACACCCGAATGTCTCTTCTTTGTGATGGTGCATTGTTATTTCATGAATGAATCTAGCAGAACAGCCCCTTTTCATACTGAGTAATTTGAAAAACATGTTCTAAGAATGAAAGTAATACATGAGGGTGAAGAATAAAACATTGATGCGTGATCTGTTAATTTGGCAGATGTGGGAAGAATATCCAGATGTTTATGGAGTCAGGCGGTCAAACCGAAGCAGGCAGGAGCCAACACGATTTAATATTAAGGAAGAGGTAAGAGAAAAATGCTTTAAGGTGTGTACTTAGGTTCCCGTCTTGCCTCATCCTTTTGGACTCTGTGTGTTGCTCTTAACAAGACTGACTTCAGGTTTGGGAGGTAGGATTACAGTGGGCCTTCTCTGCACAGGCACAATAAGTCAGGAATTTGAGTAAACACAAGAAATTGATCAGAAATGTCCTGTAATAGTTCAGTAGAGCATTAGAGTACTATTCATAACTGGCCCCACACTTAAAATTTACATTTCTTACAGTGAAATTGATTGTAGCAAGAAATTGAGTTTTAAAATCTGGCTTCTAAATTGAGATTTTATTAAATGAGTAACTTGTTAGGTGAACAGTGGGAATGGTTTTTGAGAAAGCAAGGAGGAGGGAGCACTTAATTTAGAGAATGTGTTTTAAATCTTATTTAGTACATTTTGCTTTCCTAGATATTTTATAGTGTGAGATATAAGATTAGTTTCCAACATATTTGCTCTCTGATTTAATTCTGAGATTGAATAGATTGATGATTTCTTTTCTTTTTTTTTTGAGACAAATGCTCACTGTGTAGCTCAGGCTGGCCTCGAACTCCTGGTGATCCTCCTGCCTCAGCATCCCAAGTGCTGGGATTACAGGTGTGCACCACTGTGCCTGACAGATTCGTGATTTTTAAAGCTGGTATTATGTGCAGGGTTTGCCGGCCTCTAGAACCAGACCCTTTCCACCTTTCTCAGACTGTGTGGGTTCTTACCTTGGTACAGGGTTATAGATTAGTCTGAGGAGATACTAACGTTCTAGTGAAGGGTCTCCTTTCTGCCTTTGAAGGACTCTGATTCTTAGCTATGAAGCATTCTTCATCCGAAGTTTAAGTATTGATATTTAAAGGTTAGTAAGTTGGGTGTGAGCTTTTGGTAAACAGGCTTGAAAAACTGAGCTCTCCCCAGCCCAAGTGTTAGGTGTGTGTGACTTGATGTCCAGTGCCCTCTGGCTGGCTGGTTTTTGTTCTTCTTTTCCACAGTGTCTAGTCCTGCTGAGCAGGGATTGGTGTAGTTGTATAACTACTCTTCCCCTTTTCGTAGCGCATGAGTCTCACAGCAGTGGTAGTTGGCCATTTTGCTTAATTTTTGGGAAAAAATGGTTCACACAAGTCTTGGCCTAGTGCTGTTAGCGGAGCGCTTTGGCTTTGGGTTGAACTTGCTGTGTGATGCACATGAGGGCTGGTCGTGCCCGTGTGGCTCACTACTCATTGTAGTGTTGTACTTGGTCGTGCACGTATGCAGTGTCCGTCGTGCTCACTAGCAGTCACAGGTAGCTTTAAAACTGACATGAATGAAAATGAAGTGTAAAGTTTAAAGCTCCATTCGTCACCACAAGGGCTCAGTGCTCCCATGTGACCAGTGGCAGAGATACCGAACGTGTATTTAAACGTGTCACTGTTGAACGTTTTACTGGATGTTGCTGTTCTCGAGGTAGAGCTGAGATGGTTACTCCCTGGCTTTGGAGATAACTCAGTGATGAAAGAAAGACATCAGCTTCTTGGGTTTTCTTGCCTCCTGGGGATTAAGCCCAGGGCCTTGGTCCTGGTGGAGAAGTGTCTCCTCTGTGCTGCATCCCCAGCCAGAGAGACACTGATTCTCAAAGCAGAAGAAGAGCGACCTCCCCTGAGCAGGTGCTGGGTTTCCTTCTGTCTGAAATCTCATACTGAATGTCGCTGTATTGAATAGATTGTTAACCAGGAGATGGCGCTGTCCCAAAGAACTGTGAATTAAAGTCTGTAACCGTTTCTCCCCTCACACACTGAAGGCCAGTAGCGGGTCTGACAGTGGGAGCCCAAAACGAAGAGGCCAGAGGCAGCTGAAAAAACAGTAAGTCTTTCTCGGGGGGAAATTACGGAATCTGGTAGTGTTTTGACCTTGCTTGCATTTCTGGGCCAGCTTTGATCTTGTCTTCAGTCCATGCCAGGGCCCCAGGACAGCATCTGTCTGCCCCAGCTTGGGGAGAGCGTCCTCCCTGCCGGGCCGGGGCGACCTGAGCTCGGCTTCTCTGTCTAAGCACGGAGGCGCCCACGAGGCTGGTCTCTAGCTTCTTAGTCTGGTTTGCATGTTAGTGTAGCTTTTTCTTAAAATGTGAAACGAATGCCAAACATATATATATTTATTTGACTAAGTGGTTAAATAAGGAACAAATTTAAATTTGCCAGTTTTCATACTCATTGGTTTTTATGCTGCCACGACTGAGTTATATTGGCTGAGCAGTCATTTTGGTGTGAAATTAAATTATTGTAGGGTGTTGTGGCGCACCCCTGTAATCCCTGCACCTGGGAGGCTGAGGAAGGCGGATCACTGAATTTGAGGTCAACCTGGGCTCCTTAGTGCTTCGAGGCCAGCCTGCACTGCATAGTGAGACCCTGTCTTAAAAAAACTTAAGAGAAATTACATACTATGGTTTCCAAATAATATTAATATTGTGGTTCATAAGCTAGGAAATGAATTCTTGGTCTTACCATGAAATGACATCATAATATACGTGGTAAGAAAAATTACTTTCTTATAAACTTTTTAGTGTCTTTTTTGGAGAACGTGTGGTCCATTGTACTATAGGAGTTTGATAGATCGTCTTAGAAAAATTTAGATACTTACTTAAAAATTTCTGTTAGTTCAGGGATTCTCATTTAAACAATCACCTTTGGTTTTCATGAAGAGCTCCTGTTACTTACATAGTCTCTGGTTCTAAAACATCTGTAGCAAATAAGTTGAGTTTTAAAAACCCATTTCCTCACCTGCGAAACAGAGTAATACTGATTATGCTGCCTGTGTAGTTATTGGAAACAGTACTTGCCAGTAGACTTGGGTCTGCTGGCATCTTAGAAAGCTTTGTTTTGCCTCTGCCTTGTGGTCAGGTTAGAGTCCCCACTACCGCCGACCTGGTGACTTGTAGGGACCCTTGGGAAAGGTCCACGCAGAGCAGACAGAGAGGAGGACACTCGAGTGTAGCCAGGCCCTGGTGTCACGGCCTGGTGTGCAGGTGTGTGACCTTCTGAAACGAGAGACCCACTCAGGAGTGAACGTACACAGATCAGCACTGGAACCTTGTGGATCTTGATGCACAGGTTGTTAAAAATAACTTTTAGAAGGCAACTATTTTTATTTTTTTTAAACTCTAACTTTTTCTCCTTGTTATTGGAGATTGAACTCAGGACCTTGGGCTTGCCAGGCAGTTGTTGTACTGTTGAGGTAAATCCTTGGACCCATTTACTTTATTTTTCTTTTTTTAATTTTTTTTTGAGACAAGGTTGTCACTTTCGTAGTTCAGGCTGGTAATACACTGTCTCAAAAAAAACCCCTTAAAACAACAAGAGACTTTCTGGAGTCATATGGTATGTTAATATCATTGAACTTGAAGTTACATAGCATAGTGCTGCTGTATAGTATTTAAAATATTTTAAAAATTAATGGAGCAACACTGAAAATTGAGGGACTGGATTCTTCTTTTGAGAAGTTCTGTCAGTGTTTGTCTATATCATCATGATGGCCATGAGTTTTCCTGTTCTCCCTTTTATTTTTACTTATTTATTTTGTTAGCTTTTTGAGATAGTCTCGCTGGTTTGCCTTTTCTCCCTTTTGACAGTCTTTGTGTCCTTTTCTAGCTCCCGTAGGTATTGAAGATTGTTGTTCCTGACTGAGTTACACAGATAAACAGAACTCTGAATCTTATTTAACTCACTTATGCTGTTTTAATTATTGAAGGAATTTTTGATGCAGTATCTGTTAATACTGATTATAAATACTGATTATTATAAATCACTGATTATAAATACTGATTATTAATACTGATTATAAACTGAGGCTGCATTGTATGGGTCTTTTGTAGACTCTGGGTCCCAGTAGTGCCAAAAGACACTCTTGTGGGCTCCAGAACAGTTCTCCGAACCAGAATATTCAGTATTTCAGTTTTGATAATGCCAAATTCCTTTGTGGGATCGTAGTTCTTCCTTCCTAGGGGTTTGAGTCAGGAATCCGTCCCAGACCTACAACATGATGGAGGCGAGTCTCTGTTAGTCGCAGAGTGGAGCCGAGGTACTTCCCCCTTTCCTGACCTGAGCCGCTACCTACTGTGACAAGAAACATGTCTTTTCTCTCGGCTCTTGGCGATGTGTGACAGTGAACCTTTCTTCTCTGCCTTCTTGGAGTTGGAAGTAGCCTTTGCTCGTTAAGTGCTCTGCAGTTTAAGTTCCACTGGCCTCCCACGACTTGTGTTCTGCTAGCTGTCTTTTCCCAAAGAACTTCACCGGATCTGGTTAACTTGCATTTAGACTCCTTTTTTATGTTACCTTGGGCCTCACTGGCTAGATCTTGACATTTTTCTCCTCAATGCTGAAAATTTAGGCAAAAATTCTATTGATTTCCTCTTAAAAGTGGATATAAAATTTAGGTTGCTTTTGGTACATGAAAAGTGTTTATTTACAATCACCTGTCTTACAATCCTCTTTTGGTTTTTGTTGTTATTTGTTTTTGAGACAGTCTTGTCATGTAGTTCAGGCTAGCCTTGAACTCACTGTGTGGCCCGGGATGGCTCCACATTTTGTATGGATCCTCCTGCCTTTGCCTCCCAGATGCCGCGGTTACAGGCAGGTGCTGCTATGCCCAGCATAGACTCCTTTGTAGCCAGAACTATAAACCATGGCTTCGTTGGGCTGGTGGGGTCTTCTCCACTTTGGTGTTTGGAAGAAGCCAGCAGTGTGGGAAAGTGGACATGTTTGAGAGCGATGTGCCTCTGGGATCCGGAAGTAACCTTATTGTAAATGATCACCCTACACCTCACCTATTTATTCTACAGGACGATTTAATGTGATTTCTTTTTTTTCTTGCTCATAGAAATTAAAATGTAAAGTAATGCAGCCTGTTTGAATCACACAGCATGTGCTCTGGTCTTTTGTACCTGCAGCTGTCCCAGTGCTCCTGGGACTGGCCTTCAGGTTCTTTCCGGGGGAAGGCTTACGACCAGTTGACTTGCCGAGCTCCCCTCATCCTTACGTTGGGAGACTCCCGATCCCTCTAGCTGTGTGGAAGTTAGTAATTTGCGTGGAGAGCTTTGGCCTTCACGCACACTTTTTTGTTCTTTGCTGCCACTTAGTTTCTTGTTTTGGGAGAAGTGGACCTATTGGTCTGGATCCTCAGTTCTGCAAGAGATAGTTAATTAGAACTAGTAGTTGACTATGGATCTTCCTCACCTCATGTGCTCCTTTTTGAGTCTTAATTGTTCCTGTTCTTCCAAGCTGCTTTCCTGTGACATCACTTCTGTCTAGTGTGACAGTAAGGTCCTTCTGGGGAGAACTTAGTCCATTGGAGACCAGAGACCCAAGCGCCAGTCTCACAGTTGCTACTAACATCTCCCTTCCTGGAGATCATCTTATGTAGCTTGAAGTCTTTAGCAGACCTTTCTTTTGTAGGCTGTAGGGAGGCAGAATAAGACAGGTACCCAGAATGTTAGCTGTAAGGTCTTTGTTTGGAGAGGGACTGAGGGATGTTAACTAGTAACAGCTCTTAACCGTTTTCGGAGTCTCCTTCCAAAGTGCCCTGCTTGTCTGACTAACAGACTGAAATGACTCATTTCTTAATGAGTATCTTTTTTTTTTTTTTTTTAACAAAGTAATAAGTCCTGTAAGCTCTGGTATGAGGGCAAACAAAAAAGACTTGGCATGCAAGAAGTTGTCTTCTACAGAAATGGGTAGGGTTGTTCATAATAAAAGTACCATTCTGGTGCCAGGTCTGATACAGATTGGCTAATTCATGTAGTTTTTAGGATGCCTCAGGAATTGGTAACTCAGCCCCCTTGGAAGGAGCCTTCACTGTTATTTTGACCTATTCTTCAATGAAGAAAGTTGATTTGTCTATGCAGTTTTTTGGTACTTGTCTTTAAACAGGACATTATTTCTCTAAAGGGAGCAAAGTTGCAGTGGTAGTTGTTTCCTTTACAGAGAAATCTCTGGCACTGCCTGCTAGTTTGTTCCAGGTGTTTACTAATAGCTGTTAAGTACTCCTTTTCTGCCTCCCTACAGTTGAGAAATGTACTAGGCCCCTGGGATATCTTGTTTGGTTTGTAGGAGGGCACCTGTAAGTTATGGTTGTTTTAAACCTTCTGAGATACCAGGAAGTGGAAAAACACCCATCTTATCTAATAATTATTAAAAACTGCACCATTACATGAACAGACTATTTAGTTCAGTGGTAGGTTTGTAACTAAAAATAATTTCAGGACTATTTCTGGGTTTTTTTTTTGTTTTGTTTTTTGTTTTTTGAAACAAGGTCTTAAGTAGTTCTGGTTGGCTTTGAACTCACTATGTATCCCAGGCTGACCTTGTACTCATGACAGTTCTCCTGCTTCAGTCTCCCGAGTGTATTTCTTTACATATATTCTGAAGCCTTAAACCATTTGATTAAATGGTTCTTAATCAGTTTATAACTGTTAATCAGCATGATGTGTGAGTTTGTTAAAATTCAGTTTTCAGCCTCGCCCAAGACCTTCTTAATCAGAAACATCATGAAGGGCCCAGTCTTTTTTTTTCTATTACCAGGGATTGAACTCAGGACTTTGCACTTGTGAGGCAGATGGGGTGTCACTGAGCTAAGTCCCTGGCCCCAGCAGTCTTTTTAAAGAATCCCTTTAGATGGTTCTGATGCATGCTAATTTTGGGGACCACTGATCTGATATGTATTACGGCTTTGATCTTGCCCATGATAGAGAAGTAAATCAAAAAGGCATTTGAGAAACTTTCTTAGCATTTTCCCCCTAGAAAAAGTGATTTGAAAAGTACATCCATAGTTTCTTTTTTTATGTGCTTTGTTACTAGAGATAAAATAAGAATAAAGACTATGAAATCCAACTGGACTTTAAAAGGAGCAAAAATAAATCTGCATGCTGTGCATTTCAGATGAACAGATTGCCGTTTGTTTTGTCAGATGGCTTAGCTTGAAATATTCTTTTAGAAAAAAGTTACTTTGTCTTGATTTTGATTGCAGAGAAAAATGGAAACGGGAGCCCTCAGAAGATGAGCGGGAACAAGGCACCAGTGCGGAGAGCGAACCTGAGCAAAAAAAAGTGAAAGCCAGAAGACCTGTGCCCAAAAGGTGCACTGCTTGCTCCCGAGCTCTTGTTCTTGCTGAGCTCTGTGGGCTGTGGTGGAATGGGTTGTGCTTCTGGGTCTGGGTCCTGCTGTGGCGCCAACCGACCACTGGGTGCTCGATCGGCGGGTCCACCTGTTTATCCTCACAGCAGTCCCATCACAGGAGTGGTGTGTGCAAGCGTGCCTTCCGCTTTAAAACAGTTGTGTTTGGCCAGGGAGGGTTTGAATTCTTTTTTGGGAGATTGGTTTGTTTTTGGTGGGACCTGGGATTGAACCTAGCACATTCATCTGAGCTCTATACTCTGAGCTCTTATCTCTAGCTCTTTTATAAGATGGTTCTCACTAAATCAGAGTTGCCTAAGCTGGCCTGGGCCAGGCTGGGCTTGCAGTTGCCGCCCTCCGGCCTCGACCTCCCAGAATGCTGCATTACAGGTGTGCACCAACATGCCCAGCTGGGAGATCTGATTCCTTCTTTTTCTTGGTGCCTGGGATCAAACTCAGGACCTTCAGTCTCCCAGGCAGGCATGCTTCCACTGAGCTACATCTCCAGCCTCTTGATTGTTTTTTTTTTTTTTTTTTAATACAGGCTTCAGTTTTAATTTTTGTTTCAGTTTTTGTATTTTGCAACTGTGTTTGTATTATGTAATAGTTGGTTTCTATATATAACATATTTTCTTTCTTTTTAAAAAAATCTCCTTTGCTCCATCTCTCTTGGTCGCCCTCTAATATAAAAAAGATACATCTCCCTATTTCCCATCATCATTATATTTTTAAAAATCTGTTATTTTGTTCTTTATTTATATTTTGGATTTCTCATATAAGGGAAACCATGTGATACTTAAACTTGTGTGTGATTTGTTTCACTTACATTATAGTTTCGAGGTGTGTCCATTTTCCTGCAAATGATTCAAGTTTTCCTTTCCTTATCATGGAGTAGTCCTCCATTGTGTACAAATGCTATATTTTCTTTTTCCAGTTAGCTGTTGATGAACAAAGAGGTTGCTTGTAAGAGTCAGCTATAAAGAGTGTGCATGTGTCACTGTGGTATGATGTCTTTTAACTCTGACTTAGGAGGAGAACATCTGGGTCATGGGATTTCTAGTTTTAGTTTTTTAAGGAATCTCTATACCTCTTTTTATAGTGGTTATACTAATTTACATTCCCACCAATAATGCAGAAAGACCTCCCATCCTCTCTAGCATTTGTTATTTTTCTTCTCCTCTCCTCTTCCTCCTCTTTCTCTTCCCTTTTTTGTTTTTTGAGACAGTAGTGAGGTCCAGGCTTGTAGCAGTCCTCCCACCAGCATCAGCTTCCTGAGCGCTGGAATAGTATGTGTGTGATGCCCAGCTATGTATTTGATTTCTTGATAATAGCTGTTCTAGAGAGTGTGTTCAGAGGTTTTAGCAGGAGAGTGTAGCTACTTGAATACCCTTGACTGAGGAGAGAATCCTTCCTTACATGGGTGCGGTCAGTCAACTTTTGGAACAAGTTCGGGACAGATGCGCATAGAGTAGTGAGGGAGGAAGGGGACACCTGCCCAGCCAGCCAGTTGAGCCAAATCAACCTTGTTGCTCAGTTGGTGGGGTGACCTGTCCCAGCCAGTTTGTCTTCACATTCATTGACAGCCATCTTTTGTGGAGTAAAGTGGAATCTCAGTGTTGTTTAAATTTGCATTTCTGTAGCAGCCAGTGACACTGAACATTTTTTCACATGTGTATCAACCATTTGAACAACTTAGAAGTGTCAGTTCATTTCAGTTTCCCAGATTTTGATAGTGCCTTTTTTGGGAGAGTGGTTTTAATTATTTTGAATTCGTTAATAGTGTAGTTATGAGTCCCCTGCAGGAGAGCTAGACAAAATTTTCCAATTCTGTATGTTGTTTCTTCTCTCTTTCTCTCTGTCTCTTTCTTTATTTCTTCCATCCTTTCTCTTTCTTCTCTCTCTCTTTCTTCCTTTCTTTTGTCTGTTCTTTCTCTCTCTCTCTTTCTTTCTTTTGAGACAGGGTTTCGCTTTTTGTAGTTCTCAGCCTTGAATTCATGGCAGGCCTCCTGCCTCTGCTTCCCGAGTGCTGGGATTATAGATATGAGCTACCATGCTTGACACTGTAGTGTGTGGTACTGATTGCTGGTGGGCGTGGGTCTCTGCACCCAGCATTGTTGTATGTGGTTATCAGATCCTGGCCCTTGGCGCTTGCAAGACAGGCACTGGAACACCACTGAGCTAAATCCCCAGCCCTTGGTGGTTTTCTTTGATGTGTAGAAGCTTTTTAAATTGACATAATCTCAAATGTTTCTTCTTGAAGTTATTTCTTGTGTTATTAGGGTTCTTTTCAGAAAGTCCTCATCTATGCCTGTGTGTTAAGACTTTCTTACCCATTTTATCTTCCAGAAGCTTGTTTTTGCTTTAATATTTGGGTGGGAGGTTGATACAGGGTCTTGCTATGCAGAACAGCCTGACCTTGAACTCCTTACATAGCCCAGGCTGGTCTCAACTGGTGCCAGTCCTCCTGGCTCCATCTCCCAAGTGCTGGGATTACAAGCATTTGCCACTGTGCCTGGCTGTTTTAGATCTTAAATCTAGATCTTCAATCCATTTTTATTTTAATTCACTACATGGTGAAGCATGAGTGTAGCTTCAGTCTTCTACTCAGTGGATAGCTAGTTTCCTTGGCAACTTTATTAAAGATGTGTGTCTTTTTGGCTCTTTTGTCAAAGACGAGTTAGCTGACTGAGCCTGGGGTTGTTTCTCCATCTTTGCTCTTTTCCACAGAGCCATATGTCTTTTTTTGGTGCAGTTACCTTGCTGTTTTGGGGAGATCTAATTCTTAAAGTTTAAAATGATATTTGAGCTGGGTATGGTAATACATGCTTATAATCCAGCACTCAGGAAATGAGGCAGGAAGGATTGCCCCAGGTTCAGGCCCAGACTAGGCTACATAATTGAGTTCAAGGCCACTCAGAACCTCCTAGGGAAATCTTGTCTCAGAACACTAAGAATTAGAACAATACCAAAAACCCTCCAACACTGATGATGCTGCAAACACATCCTTGTGAAAGTTAAAACAATAAAAAATACTGGCTGATTTAAAAGTGTACTTAACTTTATTACCTTATTCAAACGATCTGTGTAACTTTAAGAGGGTCTAATTACGTAGAAAAGGAGATATGCTAAGGTGGCAGCAGATTTTGGTAATTTTTGGTTAAGTGGATGGTTACTTAATGTACTTATGAGTGTGAGGCCTTAGACTTACCTTCTTGCAGTATTGATTTTTGTTTTCTTTGGGGGTAGGGATAAGTAAACTCTGTGTTTGGGCCAGACCCTACCACCTACTATCTTTTGGGGGGGTTACTGGGATTACAAGCATGAGCCACCACGCCTGGCACTGTGGTATGTGGTAATGGTTGCTGCTGGGCGTGAGTTTCCACACCCAGTATTGTATGTGGTTACCGGGGAATCGAACCTGGGCCCTTTGCTTGCAAGACAGGTGCCGGAACCACTGAGCTAACTCCCCGGCCCAATGATACTTTTTTTTTTTTTTTTTTTTAAAAGCAAAACCAAACAAAACCAATAGATGATAGCATTCCCTGCATTTCTTTCCTTATTGTGGAAATCTTGCCATCGCCTAGAAAATTCATTTTTATTGTGACCATACAGTAGTATGTTTAGTTATCAGGTGATGAATATTGAGAGTTTCTAGCTACAGTGACTATCTTATGCCTATCTAAATGTATTATTTGTGATATTAATTCCTACAAGTGAAGTTTTTATATTTTTAAATTTGATTGGTATTACTGAATTGCCCACGGAAGAGATACCTACTCTCAGCAAGATACAACAGGTGCTTTTATGTGTCAGGTGGTCCT
>PVIR01017842.1:0-34255 GCA_004026965.1 Petromus typicus | reverse complement strand
CCACAGATGACCTTCTGTTCTGGCGCAGGACCTGGCCAGAAGAGGTGAGTCACTGTGGACGTGACCTGGAAGATTTCACCATATATACCTTCAAAGATCCTCCTATTCTCTCTCTGTCCCTCTGTCTCTGTCCATGTTTCTGTCTGTCTGTCTGTCTGTCTGTCTCTCCCTCTCTCTGTTTCTCTCTCTCCTGTCTGCCTTGCAGTGAGCAAGCCTTCCTCTACTACATGTTGTGCCCTCCTGTCAGCAAGCAGCCTGGAGCCAGCTGACTGTTGACAGAAACTTCTGCAGACTGTGAGCCAGAATCCACTTTCCCTCCCTGAGCTTGCTGGTGTTGGATCTTGGATCTCAGCAGGGAGAAGGTGGCTAAATGTGAGTACATTTCCAGTTGATTCTTCATTGGCAGGCCACTCTTCTTGCCACTCACAGAAGGGTAGAATGGTAAGGATGAATGGCAATATTCATTCAATAATTGCTGTTCCAAAGAGAAACAGAAACCCATATAAACATCATCCTGCAGTGTACTTATAAAACAGTGTTTAGTAAGAAAAATTAAAAGCACAGAAATAGCAGTCATGTATTCCCCCGAGCTTTTGTCACCTGACAGGTATGTATGTTTAAGCCCATAAATGCTTCATCTGGATATATTATGGGAGTTTGCCAGTAAGGTATCCCATCTTTGCACTCCATATTTGCAAAAGTAGAAGACAGAAAATTACATGCAATCATATTAAAATATACCCTCCTAAGAAAGAAAATAACCTTGCTTTCATTTTAAACATAACCTTAACCATCTCACATGAAAATATAAACGTATATATGATTTAAGATTTTAAATAATGACCCAACAGGAAATAAAGATGATGGCATAAACATGGAGTCTAGCCTAGGAGGATGAAGAGAAAGGTAAGAAATAGGCAAATGATAAGAGAAGCAGATATGAATCAGGATGATGTATTATATTCATGTCCCATTTTCACATCAGGAATGTAAACATTATTTACCTCAAACAAATACACAAGGAAATAAAAGTGAAAAGCATTAAGGAATGAGTGAAGAGAAGAGGAAAGAAAGGAAAAGGGGGGAGAGAGGGACTGGAATGTGCTATATGCATGTACTAACTTTCCACATGCAATGTAAACATTATGTATTACACACGTACACTAAGAAGCTAAAATAATTTTTAAAATAAATTTAAAAACAATTAACAGGCTTGAGAATTGCTTCCGTGGTACTACTAAACCACTACTCTTCTGGAAAGTCTAGAGTAGTCAACTCAAACTATTCTTAAAAACATGCTAACATTTAATCTTATTGAACAAATGAATTTTTTGGAAAGTTCTTATCTACAAATGCTTTTAGCAGGATTTTATTGGCTTTGATTGTTTTTAATAAACAAGAAGAATGACTTCCTAGAAAGATGTCTTGTAGATTAATTTGGGTGTAAAAAATGAGTTTAAGTGTATCACAGCTTAGATTTTCCTGATGTGTGAAGTAATAAATGCATTTTAATTACCTGCCTATCACTCCAGTCAATACGCAGGAATTCAGTATAGGCAGCAAAAACTGGGAGTGGTATGAATTTTCATAGACATCTCCCTGCTTAGTCTGGCCCTTTGATTACTTGTAACTTTAAATTTGATCTGGGCAAGATCCATAATTTATGTGAGCCTACTTTGACCATCTGATTTCTTTCACAGGGGAAGGAGGATAGTGTCTACCTCTGTTGTGTCACAAATATGCAAGTTTTCACTGCTAATGTCCTCAGAAAGTGGGAATGTCTCCTTTATCCTAAGTATCCCACCTTCTTCTTAGATCTCTGTCCATTAAAGTTGTATATATTTTTTCCTTTAGAAACCACTATCTCTACACTCGGCATCATAATGTGCCTATTGTTTTGTCTATTCTAGTTTCTATGCATAAAATTGTGACATCTAATACACTGAAGATTTTGTCTCCTATTGAGCTTTAGGTCATTGGTGAGGTCAAGCGAGCTCTGACCGATGCTTCTGCCCATCCTCCTCCTCCTCCTACTCGTAGGAGAAAGAAGGAGGAAGTGGAACAGTGGACTCACATTCCTGCCGTGACTGGTTTCCTCCTGTTTTAAACGTTGAGTTTATAAACGTTTTAATATACGACGGAAACAAATTCAGAGACAATAACTATTTGTGAACGGAAGCACCACATGCACATAATGACACACTCCAAGAGGAGAGGACGTGTCACTGGTGGAGACGCTGAGGGAAGCGCGGAGACTGAGCAGAAATTAAACGAAAAGGTTTGCACAGATCAGAGAGCACTAAGATGACCACTAAGATGACCTCTCGTCAGGGTAAGGAGATTTGGGGTTAATTTAGTTTGAATAATTTTAGGGGGTTGTGGGACTCTTGGGGAGTAAAGATTGTCTCTAATTGTCAGTGTCCTGGATTCTGAAGGTGATTAGGGAGGAGACAATAGTTCACAGCAATAGCTTGATGAGGAAAGCGGTTGTCTGAGATCTGGATTGGGTAATTTGCATTTGAAGACTATTCTAAACACTAAGGATCACTCAGCACTGGCTAACTCCAACAGAAGCAGTACCTGCCGGCTGAACATAGTTGTTTCCCAATGTTAAAACATCAAATACTAAAAGCCGAAATATAGTCTCAACACATTTGAGGTGAGCTATAGATTATTACCCAAGAGAACCATTCCCTTCTGAAATGACTACTAATATGAAATCAGTGAGAGATATATTTTACTTGAATCATAATTTCTGAAAACAGTTTTGAAAATTTTATTATTTTTGAGAAAATAACATGCTTAGACTCTTTTTTCTTTCTTTCCTTGAACTTTATATCTGCCCTTCACATAAACTAGAATGAAAGGTCGCTACTCCCCAAACGCATTTCTCAAATCTATACATTCATATCCTGTACATAAAAGAAAGGAAGCTTGGAGAAAATTCAGCTCGCCTTGTTTTATTAGCTTGTGAAGCCTTGGGCATATCATTCAGGGTTTACAGGCTCCGTTTCTTTACCTGCAAAGTAGAAATAAAAATGTCTAACTTGTTGCCTGGAAGAGTTCTCTGAAGAACAAGCACTATATAAGTAAATCATGAAAAACTCTTAGAAAATGATATACCACATATGCAATATTTGCTCAAAGTGGATGTAATTATTGTTTATCTCAAACATATACTAATGGAAAATTATAAAAATGTAACAGTTATGACTGTATTTTAAATTCCATAGCAGCTTCGGAATGGATCACCTCTAAATCCAGATATAATTAATACATTATTATTGTCAAAGACTATGTAAATCCAGAGTAGACCCCAAGACACTGTCTGTTCCGTGGCAGCTCACTCGCCCTCTTCAGAGCAACACATTTTGTGTAGATCAAAATGTAAGGACTAATCTAAACTCCAAATCTAAGGACTTTCTTCATCACAGTATATGTATGTATATATGAGGTCGGGGGGTAGGGTGGGTAGGGAAATGAGTAAAAATGAAAATTAACTCAGGTCACATACTGTAACAAATTCCAAATGTTAAATGTGATCATGATTTGTATTTAAAATGTACCAATAAATAATCCAGTTAATTTAAAAAAAAAAAAAAAAGCCAAGTGTCCAAAGTGTAGTGGTTTTAATGAGTTTCAGATGTCATGATAATCTCCTACACAGGCAATGGCTCAACATTACAATCACATTCAATGCCGAGAATTTGTACCTCTATATGACATATCTTTGATTCTCATTTTTTCCTATTTCTCTGTTCTCCCATAATCCCCACTCATATATATATATGGGCTTTTTCCTTTCTTTACTTTCCCTTTGAACATTTTTTTTTCATATTTTACAACACCCATCATACAGTTTGAAATTCATTTACACCTTCCATTTTTCCTACTGGAGAAATGATATGGTATTTACATAGCTGTAACCTATTTATTTCACTCATGTATGTGTTCTCATGTTTAATTTTTCAAACAGTTGCAATTTAAGCCAGGAATGTAACTCAGTGGTGACATACCTGTCTAGCAAGGGAAAGGTCCTAAGTTCAATCCCTAGTACTGCAAAAAAATCGAAAAGGACTAAAACAAATATAATTATTACAGTAGGTATTATTTATTGAATATATATATATAGATAGATATCATATATATTATTTCAATGTTTAATGACATGACTTGAAGATTACGTTGTTTCTGGAATATTATGTCATCTTCAAAATTACAATGTTAGGTAAATAAACATCACTACCTTCCTAATTTTCAGAAAATTGAATCACAAAAAGATTAAATTACTTGCCATAAATTAAACAATTTGGACATTAATATGAATAAATCTTTTTAAATAAAAAATGTTTCTGGGTCATTTATTCTAAATAAAAATACTAAAATTTTGTAAGTTATTATATTAAAAGGAATTTTATAATGTAAATACAAATTTGGTGTCAGATATGAATAAAATATAATATTTCTGGAGAAGAATACATTACATGCATCTCAGAAGTGGAAAACACTTACTGCATAATTAAACCCCTGCTTAATGCCTCTCTAGACCACTGAATTTATTTTTACCAGTTTTCTATGGAGAATCTAAATATGGAATCTCGTACTTGTGCTCCATCCTAATTAGCCACATGAGAGTTCTTCATCGATCGTGTCTATTACTGGTTTCTAAGAAAAGTCTGTCCACTTGATTGACTTATAAAAATCTCAAGGACTTTATTTTTAAAATGATTATAATTTCATTAATAATTTATAACAATAAAATTAGAACTTTCTCTTCTAATTTATTTAGAAAAAACCAAATGATTGTCATGAATAGTAGACATACCTGAGCCTGAATATTCTCTGTTAAAAATGTTGAGTAGCTAACTTTCCACATTGTTATACATATGTTAGAACTTCACATAAAAATTTGAAGGCCAAACTAATACTGTAAATGTCAAATAAGGCTCGCTGCTACATAATTGCTTTGGATTTTAATTTTTTTCCATAACTTACATTTTTCTAGTTGATCTACACTATGAACTCAAAGTAAGCACAAAACTTTCTTCATTATATATATGTTGGCTAGAATCGATGGTAAACTAAAGATAAGCAAACAGTCTGTAACATTTACTTCCCCTAAGAATTAAAGGATGAACCAACAGTTTTAAGGTAAAAGCTTTATGTATGCTTGTTTTTACAGTTCAAAAAGTATATATGACTTCTATAGTTTCATTATTAGTTCATTTCAATTAAAACTGTAAAGCAATGGTGGTTCAGCAGGAAAACTACACCAAGGACTGACTTCTACCCACAGTCACCCATCAGCTGGGCCCTGTCTATTAGCATGAGGAAAGTAAGATAGTGTATTACAGGTCAATGCCAGATGGAAAAACAAATGTGACTTCGGGTTAACTGGTAGTACATTACAAAGTAGTGAAACTTACTGCAGAATAACCACTTAGGAAAAAGTGTACATTTTAATTAGAACTTAGAAAATTTTGCAATAGTGTCTTTTATATGCTTATTTGATTTTTCTCATCAAAGTTATTTCAAATGTTACAAAAACTTCCTATTACTTTACACAATTTGTTTAGCCAACATTTGTGATTTTACAACTTTTCTTTCTTAGCATAACAAGCTCTGACTATTTAATAAAGAATGTATAAAAAAGAACCAGTGCTAAATCTAATAACACAAGCCAATTTTAAGGCTATAAAAGAGCCTATTGCCAGGCATGGTGGCTCACATTTGTAATCCCAGCACTTGGGAGGCAGAGGCAGGAGGATTGCTGTGAGTTCAAGGCTCACCTGGACTACATAGTGAGTTCAGAGCCAGCCTGAACTACAAAGTGAGACCCTATCTCAGAGAGAGAGAGAGAGGGAGAGAGAGAAATAGAGAGAGAGACTGTTATCTTCTGTATAGATTCACTCCCTCATTAACATTTCTAGGAAGTATATTTTTTAATAAGCTATAAACTTTTATTCAAATAACTAGAAAATGGATGATGTATTAGGTATGTTTGTTTGTGTCTGTGATGTAGTTATGTGCAGTGATCAAAATTATGTCTATCATTAGTGACTATTTTGTAAGTACTAGCTGTTAACATTTATAATTTTATTCTAAATTTAGTAATATTCAAGATAAATTTTCCATGATATTTTGTGCTGTACATCTATTAAAATAATATATGTATTGATATAAATATTTTGATATATTAAGTTTAGAGAGTAAATTTTATAAGAATATATACAATTTTAGTTTTGCAACCACTTTTTTGTCTTTTGGCTAATTGCAAGTACAATGGACATGCTCGTATATGCATGAGGAATGTCTAGAAAAATAAAATAAAATGTTCTCCTAACCATATATAAGTGTGTAAAATACTTTTTATGTGGCATATATTTTAATATAAAATATAACTTTTGATGACTAAAGCTTTACATATGAAAAATAGATGAAAGGAGACATATAAAAGTATAACTTTCAATGACTAAAGTTTTACATACCAAAAATAGATTAATGGAGGCAATTTTAAGTAGTTTTATCAAAGGAATTATGAATTTGTAGATTTTGAAACTTAACACTGTCAGGCACAGAAGGCATCAAGATCTACAGACAATAATTGCAAAGAAAAGTTGAAATCTTTGAGCAAGATCATCTTTACTCTTCCTCAGTTGGTGCATAAAGCACCTTCAGTTTAGGGGAAAGTGATTTATTATCAATACAAGGAAAACATTTTGAATTGCTTTAGAAATCTTATTTTATGACTTCTTGATTTAATTAAGCCTAATCTCTTCTTTTAGGTCTTGAACTAGTCAATTGGTATTAATATATGAATAAGCTAGGTGCAAATCAATAAGTTTAAAGTTATTGCATAATAAGATAGGTTATTGTTTGATTCTCATATCATCTCCTTTCTCTGCAACTTCATCTGAGATGATGAGATGGTGCAATTTTGTATCTGTGCCTAGATGAACTCCAGACTTAATCAGTTACCTAGTTCTTATTCATTTTCTTTGATGACTGTCTGAAATGAAAGAATCAATCTTCTTCCACTGTGATAAGCTGAGCTGAGTTCAGCAATGAGGCACAATTCTAGATAACAGAAATTTAGATACCACTAACAAGTTGTTACTTCTCTGGTGTTAGAGATCGTAATATCCTTCTTTGGTATGATGTGTTGCAACCACATACTTATTATGTATATCAAAGACATGCTACAACTCTGTCTCTTTCTCTTATTTCTTATTAACTCTTGCTCTTCGGTGACACTGTTGATAGACTAACCAGAAGCATCAGGTAAGTATTAACCTAATAAATAATACCTTAAAATCACATCCTCTTCTTTACTGATAAATTATTGTGATTTATTTTCACGTAATTACTCTATCTTGAGAAAAATTTTCTAAAAGTGAATTAAGAATTATTCTGACACTGAGAAAGAAAGATGAAAAGATACCTGATTTAACAAAGCTCATATTTAAGTAGGAATTCAGTTATTTAAAAATTGGCTGTATTAAAACATGATCAAAACTCCCTTGAGGGGCCAACGTTGTATGTAGCTCAGTGACACTGTGCTTGCCTGGCAAGTTCAAGGTCCAGAGTTCAATTCCCAGTACCAGAAAGAAAAAAGAAAGAATCAAAGAAAGAAAGCTAACTCAAATACAGATACTAGTGGAATACCATATAAGCACATGAGAGAGAGCAAATAAAGATTGGGAAATATACGGAGGGCTTCTGGTAAAAGGTACCATTCAAACTCCAAGTACATATTTTTGGCTTCACATCAGAGCATACTGTTTCTTTCACTGCTACTATCATTAGTCTCTACATCATCCAATATTGACAAGGCTTCCAAATAGCCTCTTAACCCCAGAGTTTTTCACATGCAACAAAATAAGCTTGAAAAAGTAAGCTAGCATCTCATTTCTATTCCCAGTCTGCATGTCATAAGCTCAGAAGCAAGCACTGCACCAGGCAAACAACAAGTCAGGAGCTGGAAAACCTGAAAATGGAACCATCTGTTTAAGATTCATCATAGGAGTAAGGGCACATGACAAACAGCTGACCCTAAGTCAGCAAAAGAAAGAGAAAAAGATAAGTAGATGCAAAGCCTCACCACCTACCAAAGCAGAAATGCACAAGCAGGAACCTCTGTCAGATCCAGCGACTGGTGAAAAAAAGTGAAACTGAAATTGATGAATTACTGGAGACAAAGGGCGGACAGGTCTGAGAGTAAACTCCTCCAGGGATGGAGTCAAGGGTGCGAGAAAACCTCATGTTTTATGAGTTGTATGTTCAAGAATGAACCAGGTTATTACAGCAAATATCAGAGAAAAATCACCTTGTGCTTCTCCCGCGTAGAGAGGATAAATAACTGTTTTGAAATGTCACAGGATGCTGTTCTTAGCAATGACTGAGCTCAAGAGCACCTATTCCATGGGGCCGCACCTGGTAGGGAACTGTCAGAGCCTAACTGTCCAAGAGGATAGAAAATTATCAGCTTCAGCATATTCTAGCTAAACTATCTCATGTAAAGCAGGTAAGTAAAAAATAAGCGATAAACTGAAAAATATTCATGGAGTTCACAGTTCACAATATCTGTGAAGTTTAGAGACACTAGGTCACAAAAAGATTGGATCTGAATTGCAAGGTCATTGAATGTTTCTCATCCCCCTACAACTTGCTGCATTAAATAAAGACCTATTTAGAGAAACTCCTTTCATCCTGTACATCAGGTTAGATGTTAATAATAAAAAACTGTAAGATATCTGGAAAAGCAAATAACCCAGAAAGAAGATACTAAGCAAACATCAAAATCAGACATGAATATGGCAGGGATGTTGGAATGATTAAACTATAACATAATACAACTGTTATTAGTATGCAAAAAGTTCCAGTGGATAAACCAGAAAACAATGTGAGATGTGTAATGTAGGGAAAGAAAAGGAAATTCCAAGAAAGAAAGGCTAAGTTCAAAACAATGTACCTAAAATAAAGAATCTTATGTTGGTCTACTGGAACCTTAATTTCCCTGCAGAAGAACTTTCTGTGCTTGAAAATGACAAGGTAAACTGAAAAGGAAACACACACACACACACACACACACACACACACTGAGAGAATGGAACCATCCACTATCTGTAAGGCAATAGAAAGCTATAACATAAGCATAACAGGAATTTTAGAAGAATATGAAACAAAAGAACAGAAGAATAGGACTGTGAAGGATAATTTTCCCAAGTCATGCTGGACACCAACCCACAAATGTACATATTGAAAGTATTTGCAAGGAATATTAAAAGAAGTGTTTAGACAGAAAGAAATATATAAACTTGAATGTGCAAAAAGAAGAGACGAACATGAGAGATGGACAAAGTGAAAGTAAAGCATAAATTTCTACTTTTTCTTAATTGATGTAATGGTTTGTTTGAAGTAATAACAATGATTCATTATCTCTGCTTATATATGTACAATTTAGTTAAATTTATCTCCTTACTCAGACAAAATACCCAATACCTGATAAGGAGGGAAAGGTTTATTTGGCTCACAGTTCATAGAGATTTAAATCCATCATCAGCTGACTTCCAGACAGGATGGCAGACACAGAACAGTTTATGGAAAACTTGTAGCAAAAGCAGCCAAGGACCTTAACAGCGTCTGCCCTTCTTACCTCATTCAGAGCACTGGGAGTAGGGCAGTGCCAAACTAGTCACTCACGTGTCCTGGCTTAGTGACCACGTGCCCTTGATCCCAGCATCACACACTCAGACTCATCCATGGCTAAAAAAGACATCATGAAACCTTAAAGGTTCATCTGGACACACAAACCATAGCATGTACATACATGAAGTATTTATGAGCATTTCGTGTAAATGGAATGGATGATAGCAACACTAAAATGGGAGGAGAGAAAAATAATTGATGTTTTTAAACAACCAAAGCCAAACAATGGAGAAAAGAATAAAGATACTGTTTTCCACAAATGGTTATGGAACAACTGTATATTAATATGCAAAAAATGACCTTAAAAGAATCTAGATAATGACCTACATGTTTCACAAAAATTAACCCAATATTATTCATAGATCTAAATATAAAATATAATAATACATAGGCTGGGGACTTAGCTCAGTGGTTCTGGCACCTGTCTTGCAAGTGCAAGAGCCCGGGTTTGATCCCCAGTAACCACATACAATACTGGGTGTGGAGACTCACGCCCAGCAGCAACCAGTACCACATACCAGTGCCGGGGGTGGTAGCTCAAGCCTGTAATCCCAGCACTTGGGAGGCAGAGGCAGGAGGATTGCTGTGATGTGAGTTTGAGGCTGAGCTCAGGGCCAGCCTGAACCACAAAGTGAGACCCTGTCTCAAAAAAACCCCAAACAAGTGAAATAGGGTGAGGGGGGAAAATGTGAGATTATAACAAAAAAAGAACGAAAACAAAGTTTATGTATATAGGGGGTGGGAGTGGTAGGATGGATAGGGCTATGGAAAAAATGAGAATTAAGTTGTGTCATATACTGGTACAAATTCTCATTGTTGAGTGCAATCATGATGAGTATATGCAATGTATCAATAAAGATTTCAAAAACAAACAAACAATATATATACATATATATACACACATATGTACATATATATTAATACACATATATTGATATGTGTGTATATATATATATATATATATATACGTATGTGTGTCTGATTTTATTTCACTTAATACTATGATGAATACATGCCATTCTACATTTTTTTCTGAACCCACATACAAAACTGACCCAACTCTACTGTAAACTGTGGACTTTAAATGATAGCGATATGTCACTGCTGTTTTGTTAGTTGTTATATACACACTGGTCTGAATGGTAATGCTGGTATCAGAGGAGTGCATGCATGCAGAAAGGAAGAGCATGTTGATATTGTGTAGATTCACAGTTTTCTGAAATCTAAAATGGCTCAAAAAAGGTTATTTTTAAAAGTTACTAATAGGTTATACACTAATCTCTCCAATGCATAACTCTGAACTCTCATTTTAGATGTTCCTTTGTTGAATGAATGAGTGAGACTTACCGCTGAGCCAATTTGGAGAAAATCATAAAAACCTGGAAGAAGCTGTGTATGCATCTTCATATACTGAGGATAAAGTTTAAAATACTTACCGCACAATATGCCATGGAATGGGACTTATCAGAACAGAATTTTTACCAACTAAGATGCAGCAACAACTCATACTGCTACCTCATTTTTGCTAAAGGAGCCAAATATCTTCAATGGAGCAAAGGTAGCCTTTTTAATAAGTGGGTCTAGAAAAATTAGTCTAAATTTGTCAAAGATTAAAACTAGACCTAGATCTCTCAGTGCGCACTAAACTAAAATCAAAATGGATTAAAGATCTAAAAATTAAAACAGAAATACTAAAACTGCCAGAAGAGAGGTGTGGTAGAACTCTTGAAGATATTGTTATGGGAAAAAACTTAATGACTAAAACTGCAGAATGAACATGAATTAGCACAAAGAACTAACAAGTGGGATTCACTTCTATTGAAAAGCTTCTGCACAGCAAGAGAAACCATCAAGAGTAAAGATACAACCCATCACCTGTGGGGAAAAAAAAATCTACCAGCTGTTCCTTAGACAAAGTTCTATTATCTAGAATATATAAAGAAATAAAAATATCAGATCTTTAAATTTAAGGACCCAATTTAAAAAATGGCAACTGAAATGAACAAGTACTTTCAGAAGAGGAGGAAGAAACGAAAGAAAGAAAGAAAGAAAGAAAGAAAGAAAGAAAGAAAGAAAGAAAGAAAGAAAGAAAGAAAGAAGAAAGAAAGAAAGAAGGAAAGAAAGAAAGGAAGAAAAGAAAAGAAATATGCTCAACATCATTGGTCATTCGAGAGATGCAAATGAACACAAAACTGAGATTTCACCTCACTCCAGAAAAATTGGCAGCAATGAAGAAATCAACTAATAAATGCTGGTGGGGCTGTGGGGAGAAAGGAACCCTTTTCCATTGTTGATTGGAGTAAAAACTATGGAATTACTGTGGATCAGTGTGGAGATTCCTCAAAAAACTAGAAGTAAAGGCCTGATTTGACCCAATAGTCTTCTGTTGGGGAGAACTACAAAAGAATATAAACTATCATATCACAGTAATATGAGTGTACCATGTTTATACAGCTAAGTTTGTAAGAGCTAACTCATGGAAATAACTCATAGTGAATAGTGAATAATTTACTTCTCCATAAAGAGGTGACTGAATAAAGATGTGGGGTTTTTTTAATACATAAAATTGAGTAGCATTCAGCCATAAAGAATTATCAACTTGAGACATTTATATCTCTAATGGATGAACCTTTAGACCATACTCTTAAGTGAAATAAATAGGACACATATGTGTAAATATTGAATCATCTCTCTTCTGAGAAACAGAAAGTATACATGAGAACCACAATGTATAATCAGTATTGTGAATCAGGCAGAAAGTGTTCAAGGGAGATCGGGAACTAGAGAGGAGAAGTGAGGGGAAAAAAAGAAGGGAAAGAAAAAAATCAGAAAATTAGGAAAATCAAAACAGAGTTTCTATAAATGGGGAGAGGTGGTAGAGATGATAGATATATTTTGATATTGTTTATACTGTATACAAGTGTAGAATAATGGGCACAATATGTTCTCAATCACTGCCATTGTGGGTATATGTGTGTAGGGACTTACTGTAGTATTTAATGCTTAGTATAGTCATATATTTTTTAACTCTTGCATTTGCTTCTTAATAGATGGGTGATAGTGAAGAATTTACCTCTCCATATTTTAGTGTTCTTTAAAAATTTTTCCTCTGCTGCCAGGGATTTAGCTCACTGGTTCTGGCGCCTGTCTTGCAAGCGCAAAGGCCCAGGTTCGATCCCCCCAAAAGTACATACAGTACTGGGCATGGAGACTCACTCCCAGCAGCAATCAGTATCACATACCACAATGCCAGATGTGGTGGCTCACACTTGTAGTCCCAGCACTCAGGAGGCAGAGACAGGAGGATTGCTGTGATGTGAGTTTGAGGCTGAGTTGAGGGCCAGCCTGAACTACAAAGCGAGAGCCCATCTCAAAAAAAATTTTTTTTCTCTGTAAAGTAGTTTTTAATCTTAATATTTTCAAGCTCTGTAGTGAGAGTTACATAAATTTATTCATGTGAAAAATCTGACAGACTACAGACCAGTATGTGTCAGCTGGCATTATAGTAAATAGCCACCGGATATTTGGTGAATACATTTACTTATAAATTAGCACAAAATGTAGTTTACTTTTTGTTCAAATTATAATAGTTATTTGAAGACGAAATCCAGGCTTGGCAGGTCAGATAGGCCAGACACATGCTTCCTAGCACACGGGTAGAGTAATAGAGGGTGAGAACACCCACCTCGGTGTGTAGAAACTGGTTTAAGGCCTTCTGGCATTCGTGACTCCTTCTCCCACGGCCAAACCACGCCCACATTTAATAACGTCACGCTTCAACCAGTCCATAGCTGCACATACAACCACCCGCTTCTCTGCCTACTTTATAAGCTTGCGCTCTCCTTAAGAAAAGCGGGTGTTTCTTGAAACCTTCTCCGGAGTCTGCATGGTGACTCTTCAACTTCACTCTCTCACCCTCCAGCCGAAACTCATTTACTCAACCTTGACACCAACAACAGTATTGTGTGACCTTCATAAAGATAGAAATCAAGATGTGTCATATACAGGTACAAATTCTCCACAATGAATGAGAATATAATGTGTGCCTAAAATTTACCAATAAACACAATAATTTAAAAAAGGAATATCTTTGTTGTTAAATGAATGGATCTCATGTTAAAAACATTAAGTTGGACTTATTTTCAAGTCACTTTCAAAATTTTTGGGCTCAATTCGCTGGTTGAATTTTCTAAAAATCTCATTAGCTAGGAAAGTACAAAGCGAAAATGTAGCGAGCAAGATTTTAAATTGATCAAATATTAATACCTTGATGAGGGAAAAGAGATCCACAAGAAACACTTATTTTTGATGCTGCTGAGTTATATTTTGCTTCTGTTCCTTAGTTGTGTTGCAGGTTTTTATTTTCCATTTTTACGCAAATGTCTGTTTGGGGACAGTTTATGTTGGGATGCACTATGTCTTTCCAGAACTCATTTTCGACTCCTTGCACTTTTGTAGTTGAAAATACTCAGAAAGATCAATAGGAGAAACTGTAACTTTTACAAGGAAGATGTTTTTATGATTCATCTCTCCCTTTTCTTTCAGAGAGGCTATTCTAAAAAGCTATTTTGGGATTTCTATTCTCAGTGCACCACAACAAAGTAAACTTCGGCAAAGTTATGAAACCACCCATAGGCATTACTTTTTCAGGATCGATAACTCAAATAGTGCTTCAATTTTTCAATGACAAAAATAACAGCTAGATTCTACAAGCTAATACATTATTATGTTTGTGTCTTACCGAGATTAGTGGGCAGGACCCTAAATATCTGCACTCAAATGTCTCTGCATACACTTGGTTGAGAACTGAAGAGATTGAAGGTCATGCCTGCTTTTTCCGTGAACTGTGGACACGTATCTACCTAATGAATCAGTTAGTGCATAGTGAGTGTGACACCGCAGGTCACCATGCAGTTACAGCCCTTAGATCATTCAGAAAAGACAGGCTAACTGAGCACTATACTCTCTGCATCCTAAACTTGAATGAGGAATCTAGAATTTCAGATGAATGTGTCACTAGAGGCTTCTATAGTTTCTAACATGAGACAGATACCTGGATGGGTGGCAGCAGCAAAAGGCTCACTGATGTCAAAAAGGGAAGGTACAGAAAAAGAACCTAAGTCACCTTTAGTGATTTTCACTAGCTGTCTCATTAAGTGCACTGGCCTCCTTTAGTCAGATAACCAGCTCAAAATATTTTTTAAAATGAATATATTTAAATGTATAAAATTGTCGCTTACAAAATTATTGCCAAGTTGAGAATACTGGCATAATACAGTTTTTAAGCTTGTTGTTAGTTTGAAGGAATCAGAAACTGGAAGAATTTTAGGACTGGTTTATTGCCTAAGACCTAACCTGGTATTCCCAGAGAGATGGCCCCTGAAGAGCTACAAAAATCTCATGTCTCCTGGAGTCCCTCCTTTACCTTGTGCTGCCCAAAGTTCTACTTTTTATTTCCCTTCCATATCTTCCTTGAGTTCTCTCTTGATCCAAATATGCCTAAGAATATTTCACAAAGAAAGTACAAAAATATACTCTTCAGCAATCTGTACCTTTACCAAGGACAACTCAGAGATAAAGAGAAAAAAACAATTTTAATCTCATGAGCATATGCTAATTGCATTAATGCCTGGGAGTATAAAAAATGGCAGATAAGGGCCAGAGATTTAGCTCAGTGGTTCCAGTGCCTTCCTTGCAAGTGCAAGGACCTGGGTTCAATCTCCAGTAACCACATACAACAATGCTAGGCATGGAGACTCAGGCCCACCAGCAATCAGAACCACAAACCACAGTGCTGGGTATGTTGTCTCATGTCTGTTATCCCAGCACTCAGGCGAGAGAGGCAGGAGGATTCCTGTGAGATCAAGGCTGAGCCCAAGGTCAGCCTGAACTACAAAAACAAGACCCTGTCTCAGAAAAACAAACAAACAAACAACAACAACAACAACAAAATCCACAGATAATTTAAGCATTGTTTCTAAAAGTAACCTTTTACTACTTTCTATAATTTACCTATTAAAATGTACAATATAGAAATCCAGAAAAAATTTATGAGCAGAAATTTGTGTAAAATATTTCTAGTTAAATGAATAAAAGGACTGATGAAAGAATAATATACTGATACTAAAATGAAGTGATATATAAACCAAGAATAAAATACTTATACAAGGGCTCCAACTCACTGTTGCATTTCTTTTTGATGGACACAAGTTCTGCTTTTTATGATAATAACAGAAAATCTATATCATGATGCTTGTTTGTGTAAAAGTCCTACAAGAGACAAAACAAGAGTGTATTATTAATGTAGAATTGTAAATCTGAGTCCATGCTCAATAATAGATGAATACCAGCAGAGATACTAAGAGGTTGATATAGAAAAAGTAATTTTAATTTAGATTGTAGGTCTGTTGCTAAAAAGATTAAGAAGGAGCCTGTGTTGGTAAAACAAAATGCCAGACACCCATAGTTAGAAGTGAATAGGTTTATTTAGCTCACAGTTTGGAAAGGTTTTGATTCTTAATCTCTTGGCTCCATGGCAAGGTGGCAACAGTTCCTGGAGGGCAGAAGACAACAAAAGCTATAAAAGAGCTTAGCAGTGTCTTTTGCCTCCTTTTATCTTATTTAAACCATTAGGAGTAGGACAGTGCCAAAAACAATCACTCGCTGGGGCTGGTGTAGCCATCACTCGCCCTTGATCCCAGAATTACATATTCTGGATTTAGCCCCCTCAAAAAAGGCTGGAAGTTAAATCAGACCTGGATCCAGGTTTCAACTGTCATACTAAAAGTATAGGAATCCATAAAAGTGAAAAAATGGGTTTATTTACAACATGACCACACTGGGAAGACAGCAAGTCCACCGTTCGCTGAATACAAAGAAGTGCTCAAATTTATAAAAGGCTAAAACAAATGCCAGCAAAGATCCATGGAGAGATTTAGTCATATGTTGACCCAGAGTATTGCAAGTTTTGAATCTTTCTTGTTCTCAGGTGGGGACACAGCAATTTCTACTCTCCATATAAGAAAACTTAAAGAAACAGCTTATCTTTTTAAAAAAATTATAGTAGTAGTAGTAGCGATTTTATAGAGTGATTGTGAGTACAGAGTGGTCAATATCATGAACTGGCTAGTTAATGAATGAGAGTTAATTCCAATTATATTTCTCTCAACTCATCTTTTACTGAATATTGATAATGAAGGATTTGGTTTTTCTTCTTGACCAGTTCATGAATGCAGGGACCCCAGCATCTGCGTAAAACTGAGATATATATACACACATCAACTGGCCAAGCATATGAATAACATCTTTAAAATTTGAATATTCTAAGGAGGTATGTTTTTTTTAACATACATGTCAGACACGGAACACCACACAACTTTTCAGCAGGAAAATTTTTATAGAGTTTGAACCTGCAGATGAAGTTGAATAGTGTATCCAATTTTATAGCTGTGCAACAAGTTACTAAGAAATTAGTAGCTTTTGGGGCTGGGAATTTAGCTCAGTGGTTCTGGTGCCTGTCTTGCAAGCACAAGGGCCCAGGTATGATCCTCGGTAACCACATACAATACTGGGTGTGGAGACTCACGCCCAGCAGCAATTAGTACCACATACCACAGTGCCAGGTGTGGTGGCTCATACCTGTAATCCCAGGACTCAGGAGGTAGAGGCAGGAGGATTGCTGTGATGTGAGTTTGAGGCTGAGCTCAGGGCCAGCCTGAACTATAAAGTGAGACTCTGTCTCAAAAAACCTGGAAAAAAGAAAGAAAGAAAGAAAGAAAGAAAGAAAGAAAGAAAGAAAGAAAGAAAGAAAGAAAGAAAGAAAGAAAGAAAGAAAGAAAGAAAGGAAGAAAGAAAGAAAGAAAGAAGCTTCAATAACATGCATTAATTATCATCTAGCACTGTGGGTAAAAAAAAATAAGATCCCTATATTGTTTGCCTCTCAACTAGTTCCAGATGGAAAGTGATTTACAAAGATATCTCCCTCAAGATGGATCTGTCTCATCCTTGAGTCTTTGACTTCTCTGTCTTTGAGCTTTAAACTCAGACAAATGGTTCATGTAATCCGGAAAGGGCTGCCAACATAATGTACCAGATAATGTGGTTAGCTTGTTTGGGACTTTAATTAATCAGTTAAATCTCTTTAGAGCAATGGGTAGGCTAATAATGGCTTGACTAACCTGAAGAAATTTTACAGTATCAGGGCCAATTGTTTGGGAGACTTTTTTAGAGTGCTCTTTACCAGATATTTCAGAGATGGCCAGAAAATCAGAAGCTGGGAAAATAGAAAGTGATCAGCCTAATATCAGTCATCTAAGTGTGAAATAATATAATGATATAATTTTAACAATAATTGAGGATCAGTAGCTATCAATTCTCTAAGCTAAACTGATTTTCAGATTTACTATATTCTTGTCTTTAAATTCCATTCTTATTCATTTTAGATTTTGTATTAAATGTAAGCAATATAATGTGTCTATGGAATGATGTTGGTGAATAAATATATATTTAGATTTTCTATTATTCCATCTTTGAGACTATGACCACAGGTCTTATGATGAAAACTAAGTCATTGTGCCAAATAATTATTTTTGCAGTGTCTTAAAATTCTATTAAAATAATTATTAACTATTAGATAATTTAATAAAATATATTAAATTAAAATGCTTTAAATTTCATATATAATGGTTCTACTCTTCCCAGAATTTACATGAATGCAACTAGGATAACTGAAATAAATATAATGCATTTCACAAAAAACATACTGAATAAAATACAGCTTTCAAGAGAAGCATAGAAGAAACACTATCTTTGAGCCTTTGAGATTCTCATTTACTTTACAAAATCACTGAAGTTTTATTTCAGTTTAAAATGTCTAGTGTCTTTTTCAATTTGAGAGTCACAAAACTGAACACTCAGTAATACCGCTCTAGGAGCTTGAATTTTCTAGGCTGAAAGAAAGTCTGTTTGATGGATTGCATAATATCATCTTTCTCATTTTGTAGTGGAATCATTTTAGAAAGTGTTCATCTCTGTTGGTAACTTTAGGGGGAACATCTTGAATATATGATCCAGAAAATCAGTTATATATTTTAAATTATAAACATATCAAAAGATATCAATTAGGTTTTCCAGTATTCTATAAACAAAAAGAATACATAACTTCCTCAATAATTGCCTATGTGTATATCTGTGTGTTTGTGTATATGAGAGAGAAAGAACACATACTACATACTGGTTTTACGTATCCATAAATGAGTGAATATTTAGATGATTTCCCCTGAATAACCCCTTTTATCTCTTGGATAACACCTTTGTCTAGATGAAAACCCTCTTGTGTACATGGTATATTACTTTTCTCTGAAAAGAGAACGAAGCTGCTAAGAAGAATTTAGGCTTTGACATGCTACATAAAACTACATAGATTTTTTTCAACAGCTAATCAGAAAAGAAAATAAAAGTTATGAGGAAATTACTTTTTTTCAAAATTACCTCATCAATTGAAATGTAAACTTTAATTTGAGGAAAAGCCTTCTAGAGAGACCTCGCATTCACACAGAATTACTCAGCATCAAAGTAAATAATGTCAAATGTCTCCAAGTCAAAGTAAATAATCAGTGACCACACTCTCTCCTCAATAAGTTGGAGAGAATGCATCTAATCTAGGAATATATATTTTAAGTCTATCGTTTATGATTCTGAACTGTATAAATCACATTTAACATGTACAACAAGGCACATGGAAACACCCACTTATTCTGAAGATATTTTCAGTACTTTGAGTATTTAATATGAGACATGACAAGCACCAAAAGCTAAGACGTAAGCTCAGAAACAGAGGCCTGGACCAAGACTGTGAATTCTTCACGTCCACAAGTTAATATCAAGTTATCAAATAATATCTCATGTTCAAGGAGTCAATTCACACACCAAAATACAATCACTCAGATTTAGGAGACTGCAGCACATCCAGCCACCTGTATTAGGAAGGCAAAAATGAACTAAACAGAAAATCTCACTGTCCTTAGGGGCTTCCATCTGATAGGTTAATAGTGACAGTGACAGGCCATAAAAAAATCCTTTGTATAGTATCTAGCATATCATAATCATTAAGTAAGTTAAATTATGATTATTGTGCTTGTTTTTATAAATATCTATATCACTGGATCCTTTTCCATTGTTCTTGGGACTGTAAACTAATACAATTTTTTTTACATTCCTTAGAAAACTAAAAGTAGAAATTTCATTTGAACCAGTTATTGCCATTATGGGTATCTTTCCAATAAGATAAAATACATCACACCACAGTGATGCCTGCACATCCACATTTATAGTAGTGCAATTCATAATAGCTAAATTGTGGAAACAGCCTCTCTGTCCATAAACAGATGACATAAACAGATGGAGAAAGAGAATGTATTATTTATATGCAATGGCATACTTATCTGCCACAAAAGTGGTAAACGAGTCATTTGTAGGAAAATGGGTGGACCTTGTTAAGTGAAATAGCTAAGACAAACAAGCTTAAATATCTCACGGTTATATTATATAACAATCTTTCCGAGGGAGAGAAAGGAAGAGGGGAAGAGAGACAGAGAGAGAACTAAATGAAAGACAAATAATAGAAAAAAAGAATGAAATTGTAATAAAATGTAATAAAAAGTAGGCAATAAAATGTAGGTAATTTATCTTTTCACACTTTAGATATACACAACAGTAGCATTCATCATGGGGAATTTAGTAAGTATGCCTTGACAATACAATTGTCATTTTGTTTTATATGTTCTTTGCCCTATTAAACTGTTTTCAATCTGCATATATTATAGTTAACTTGATAAGGTCTTTTAAGATAAATAAATGAATCCAATGCTGGAAAAATAAAAGGAGGTGGAGGAAGAGATAAAAAAGAAGGAAATTGAAATGTGTTGTGTAAATGTACCAATCACCTACATTGACTGTAATCAACACATACTGCAATCATGTACTAATAACAGTGAAAAAAAAGAAAATACAGTGTATTTTTTATATAACAAGAAACATGGAGAGAGAGAGCAGAGTTTACAAGAGATCAGAGTGGCTTTGGGTGCATAATAAAGATAATAGGGAATCTTCCTCCTAGCACTGATATGTAAGTAAGGCAATAAATGACAGTTTCTGCTGACTGAGAGACCACAAATTACACACTCTGCTGAAGCAATGTTAAGTCAAGGAGATAACAACAAAAAACAAAGTGGACATTTCAGGATTTGGCTTGCTGGCACCGGCCTCTGAGTTGGGCCCATCTGGATGGCTGCTGAGTGATAGTGATTGTGCACATTTGTATTATGCAGCGATAGAGAGATAAGCTTTTCAATGGTCTCAGCATGTGTGATCTTCCCTCTTAGCATCTTCACTGTAGTAATTTGGATTTTAGAGCAAAACATTAATTTAAAGTGCTTAGGCATGATTCTTCATTTGCTTTTTTAATATCAACCAAACCAAAATAACTCATCAAATGACTGACTGTTCAAGTGTACGACGTGGTCCAAGAATGCAAGGATTTGTTTGTGTTGGTCAGCACCATCCTCAGCACTGGCAGAGTGACCCACAGAGTTGGCTTTCAAATAGAGTTTGTTCAATGAACGAATGAACAAAAAATTATTAGAAATAATTTTCCTAATAATAAGTACCATTTACAGTATAATTACCATGTGCTAGAGATTAGCTAACTGCAGACAAAATCTTTGAATATTTCTGTAAATAAGCACTATTATTTATCTCTGTGGTATTAATGATGTCACAAGGAATTGAAAAATTTGCCAGTTGTACAAACTGACCAGATGTATAGCAATCAAACACATTAGTTGGGTTCTACATGCTGTGTCTTATCCATTGCACTATACGTTCCCTCTAAGAAGAATTAACACATTGCTGTCAACTACTATTCAGCCTATCAGTCTTTCACAGAATTTCGCATCAGATCTTGTTTTTCATGTTCATTCTGTGCTGGCCATGAAACTCACATCCTTTATCCACTGATTCACCATTATCTTTTCTTTGATTTCTCACGGGTATCTATAAAATGCCCCAAAATATTTCTTGATACTTTATCTTAATAAAAGACACCATCACTACATCCAACCTGAAATTTTTCTTTTTCTTTTCTTTTTCTTTTTTTTTTTTTTTTTTTTGAGATGTGGTCTCACTTTGTAGTTCAATGTGGCCCTCAGCTCAGCCTCAGACTCACATCACAGCAATCCTCCTGCCTCTACTTCCCAAGTGCTGGGGTTACAGGTGTGAGCCATCATGCCTGGCACTGTGGTGTTTGGTACTGATTGCTGCTGGGCATGAGTCTTCATGCCTAGTATTGTATCTGGTTACTGGGAATAGAATCTGGGTCCTTGCACTTGCAAGGTAGGCATGGGAACCACTGAGCTAAATCCGCAGGCCCCAACCTGAAATTTTTCTATGATGCCATATCTCTCAGTCTTCACTAGTCTGTTGTCAAGTCTTTTTAATTCTATTTCACACACACACTTTAACATCTTTCAACTTTTCTCCATTTTAATCAATACAACCTATACCTTATATTTTAATAATTTAAAAAATTCTCAATCTTCCTAAAGTACTTTCCATTTTCTTTGCCTGCTATTCAAGACCCATAGGCAGCTGAACTGATCTTAAGCATAATAGTCACTTGGTTAAAGTTCTTCGATGGACTCTCCATTGTTTCAGATGCAGTGGTGACCATATTGTGTGGTTTGCCATTGCCTGGCTGAGTGGCTCGAACTTGGAACATTTAGCATCTACAAATGTTTCTACCTTTTTTTTGTCCTTTCCATTTTATAGAAAGATGAGATATATTTCAGATGAATACAAGAGATTGGAGATGTTGCTGCAGCTGTATTTGAGAGTACAGTCTGTTATGGGGTCTCGCAGGATATTTCCGATGTAACTCTCCCATTAATTAAAGAATAATGAACAGAAAATATTTTAAAAATCATAAAATTTGCATTATAAAGGAACTATAAACTTATCAGTCGAAGAGTAGATCTGTATCTACTTAGATTCCTGGAGGAAAAGATTCTCATTCTACAACAACTTCAGACCTACATTTTGCCCCCTTTTCCCACTATTCGCTAAAATATTTTTTTCTAAAAACTGAAATAAATGTTTTGGCAGGAGAATCTTCAGTCCTTAAAATGTACTGAAATGTAAACCAAGTTCACCAAACACAAAACCCTCCATTATAACACCATTCCAGGTCTGAAATCCGTCTTTTATGATGAACACAGTGTCAATATCTCCAATGAGGAAATAGCTCATACATCTTATTAACACGAATGAAATTATTTTTCCCAGATACATGTAAATTAAATTTCCATTTATCTGTTGTTAAATCAAGCTGACATTCTTTATTGAATAATAATATTTATTAATAATAACTTTGGAATATGATAATTAGAAACCCAGGCTTAACAATCATAGTCACTGCAAGTTTAATGCTACCATTGACCCTTTGATATTTTATACCCTAACTGAAGTGATACTAAAGTGTCCCTCACATCACTTTTGTAAAGATTTAAAAATACATACAGAAGGAAATTTCTGAATGACTCTTTGAGCTTTTTGAGCACAATCTGTATTATTTTTGTAAGTATAATGAACTATTACTATACGGAGAAAATTACAAAATAAATTAAAAAGCAAAGGGGAGTTGACTGTCAGTTTGGCTGGTCTGAGAGGAGTGTGACTCATCACAATGAGTGAGGAGCGGATACTTCAGGGAAAGTTACCAACCGTTACACCGACATGATTATCAAATTAAACACAAGACACAGACGGCATATTGTGTTCCCAGTTATCGCCTGCTGCTAAAGGTGTAAGTTAATAACTGGTTGCCAAAGTTGATTCAATCCTTGTCTTAGAATTAACTCAATACTTTCTAGTGTCCTAATATGCATCTTCTCAAATGAATCCTCAAAAAGGCTATAGTTATTTATGATATATATATATATATCACATATAACCTTATAACATATATGTTATACAATATATAATTTTTCCCTTTTTTTGTGATACCAGGGATTGAACTTGAGCCCTTGTGTTTCCAAGATAGATACAGTACCAATGAGCTAAATTCTTGTCCTCATATTTTTTTAGAGTAGAATTCTCTTTGCAAAATAAGTTCCCAAACTTTAGAAAAATAAATAAAAAGTGCAAAAATACTTTTTTTTTAAATTTAAAAGACACATCTTAGACCCAGGCAAGTTGACAACATGAAAGAGCATGGTTAAATACATTATCTTTTTGAGTAGAAGTCATTGGGATGGTTCACTAAATTATAAATTTTAGAAATGTATTATAGAACTCATGTAACGAGTAGTTTTTCAGTGACATAAATGTAATCTTTGTTTTGATGTTTATGGATGAAATTATTTAAGCTATAAATGTTTTAACCACTTAACAGAAAAAAATATTTAAATATCGAATGACTAAGAGTGAATATATTGTATTAATCTTTTTTTTTTTTTTTTTTTTTTTTTAGGATTTTTTGAGACAGAGTCTCGCTTTGTAGTTCAGGCTGGCCCTGAGCTCAGCCTCAAACTCACATTATAGCAATCCTCCTGCCTCTTCCTCCCAAGGGCTGGGATGACAGGCGTGAGCCACCACGCCTGGCACTGTGGTATGTGGTACTGGTTGCTGGTGGGCGTGAGTTTCCACACCCAGTATTGTATGTGGTTACCGGGAATTGAACCTGAGCCCTGGCACATGTAAAACAGGCGCCGGAACCACTGAGCTAACTCCCTGGCCCATGCATTAATCTTATAATATAAAATGAAATGTATAAATGACAATTTAAACAAATTTATTCAATAATTTTTCTGTGCATGGTTTATTTTAAAACATTCAATACACAGCACACTGTTAAAATCTGGGCACAGTATTTAGTATATTTCTAAGTTCTTTATGCATTATTATCTTCCTTAGAACAGCATACTTTACACAATCATGTCATCCTTTCCTTTTTTTCTGTGAGTACCAGGGATAATTTTAATAAAATAAATTTTATTATTTGTATAATTTTAATAAAATGTCTACCCATTAAACATAACAGTGAAGACACTGGTTGCTTTTCATATCTTTTATTATTTGTTTATTATACCTAATCTAAATTATAAGTGCTTTCTTTGAACTCCCCTTATTTTGAATAGATAATAAACATTTTCCCTATTATTTGGCCCAGAAGGTAAATAAATATTTAAAAATAATACTTTGCTCTCTCAGATTACCAGGTAGCTTGTTAGCACTTTGTGAATTCTGTCAACACCCCCATATTCTTATTGTAACCTTTGACCCCTATTGGAATTTTTAAATTTCATTTTGCTTCCAAGTTTTATCATTTGTGGGTGTGAATAGATGACAGTACGGATATATCTTTTTTGTCTCTCCATTTCATAATGCAAATTTTCCTCTCTGACCTGCTAACATTTCTCCCTTTTTCAGTTTCTTCTTTTGAAGATCTTCTGGCACTTCTACCTATTCAGTCTGTGTCACAAATGTGTCTGCTTTGTATTTGTCAATAAAATCAATTTAAAAAAGAAAATAAATTTCTATTCTTTAAAAATAAAAAGACTATCAACAAATGTTGGCAAGGCTGTGGAGAAAAAGGAACATTTCTCCATTTTTGGTGGGAGTGTAGACTTGTACAACTGCTGTGGAGATCAGTGTGGAGATTCCTCAAAAAGCTAGGATTGGACGTCTCATTTGACCCTGCTATTGCTCTGCTAGGTATATCCACAAGGGAATTGAAAGATTCATTTCACAGTGACATATGTGCACCCATGTTTATAACAGCCCAGTTTGTGATTGCTAAATCTTGGAAACAACAAAAATGTCCATAGCAGGAGACTGGATAAAGAAGATGTGATTCTTTTATAGAATGGAGTATTATCCTGCCATTAAAAATGATAAGATTGAGTCATTCATACTCGAGCAGATGTATCTTCAGGACATCCTCATAAGTGAAATAAATATATCACAGATGTGTAAATCTCATGTCTTTTCTCTGATATGAGAAAATGAAGATGTAAATTAGTTTTAATATATATAGTTGATATTGTAAAATAGAAAATATTTAAAAGGAAAGAGGGTGAGGGGTAAATAATGAGGGCAAAAAGAATGTGATAGTAATAAAAAAGGAAACAAAGTTGATGTACATACAGGGTGGGGGTTGTAGGGTGGGTGAGGGAAGGGGAAAACATGAGAATCAAGTGATCTCATATTCTGGTACCAATTCTCAAAGTTGAATTCAATGATGATGTGTATTTATAATGTACAAATAAAGATTTGAATTAAAAAAGACTATCACTGAGTTCTGGAGAAGATGAGAATTGCATTGAATGTACTTACAGTAAGTGTCTCTATAGATTTAGCACAATATTTCCAAAGACTGTAATATTGATTATCCCCAAAACAGGCTGTGAAGAAGTAACCTTGCAATTGGCTTGGTCTGAGTAGTGAGTCTAGTCGAAGCTACACACCAAAGTTCAGGGTAACTCGCACATAAATTCCATTCCCATAGCACACTTTCTGACTTGGAAGAACAATGTTCTAATTACAACCATATATTTTCTCTGTTCCATTTCTAATTTGAGAATGCTTTGTCTTGTCCTTCTGAGCCTTACTTACATTAATTTCCATGGACACCACACATAACTCGCCTTTGCCCAACTGATTGTCAGTAAAAGTCAGTGCGGAAGCCTGGGACTCAACCTCTGCCACTTGCACCGTCATTGGTCCTCTGGCGCCTAGCATTTTAGTTTTTAGTTCTGTCTTAGTGTTTTCTCAGGTCTGCCTTATACAGTGGGCAAGTAAGACTGGAGACCTACTGGTAGGAGTCCCCAGCACAATATTAGTGTTTATTTTTCACAAATAAAATAAACATGAATTAGTAAAAGTTAATAACCAAAACTTATCATTAGACTTTACTAGAAAGAAACATCACAGACTAGTCAAATGTTCTGAATAAAAAATATGCAAACATAACCAATGAAAATCAAATGAACAGATGTATGAGTGTATCTCGTGCAAACAGCAATTGACTGATTAAAACAATACCCGCCCGGGGCTCCTCAGAACAGTCAGTTCATGAACAAATGCACTGCCAGGTGAGGTGTAGGGTAAACTGGGGTCAGGGAGATGGGTGCAAAGGTGGACAGGGGACCCAGGAAGAGGAGGATGAGAAACAAGAGAGGGAAGGGAAAGGTTGGAGCCACAGTGCACATGCTGAGAAATAACCCACAGTTAATATATTCATTATGTAGTAAAACATACGCTAACACAAAGTTTTTGAAAGCTTACAATGACATTCTTACAGTGTCATGCAAATATGAAGTTCACCCTTCATGCCTCTAAATTGCCTAGAAGAGATGCCAAATGTGACTTGCATTTTCATAATCTTTCTAAAAAGCTATTTACTATTTTTATAGCACATAAAATGAACATCATTTTGACATATACATGTGTAGTTATCTTTCAAATTATCTATCTACCTAGCATCTATCAGTCTCATCAAGGTTTACAAAAATCCTCAACTGCAAATCAACTAAATAAAATTTTAAGAACACCATGATCTGTTTATAAAAAGTAGACTTTATAATTAAATATCTTGTAGCTTCCACAAAATTTACATTACTGAATAAAATAAAAGTACACCAACATAGGCTTTTGAAGCCTGTATTTATTTTTGTTCACATCTCTTTACTGTCCAGATTTCAAGGAATCCATGTTCAAAATTGTTAAGCTGTATATTTACTTATTGGTCTGACAATATTTATAAATAAAGCCTAGATACCATTCACTTTTTTGGTAAGTACATTACACTAAATATGTATATGATAAACAGTGGAAAATAAAAATTATGTAAGGAAGAAATAAAATATTAATTCATTATTCACTACTTGGAGATAAATAGCATTTAAAATGTTCCCCCTATTAATATAGTAAGACTTTGATTGCACTATTTTGCAATGCTATCGAAGTAATGAAAAGAAACTCAATTCATTTGCAAATTTATTATTATTATAGAGGGTCTTGCTGTTAACTACTTTCAGTTGATTGCTAGACCTGAAATGACTTTGGGGAACACAGCTACCTAACACCACAACGTAAACATGATATGAAAAGTGTACTTGGGGTGAGCAAGTGGTAAGTCAGTCTATTTCTCATTCTTTAACAAAATACTAGAGGCAGGCTCTCCAGGAGACACAGCAGGAGCAAGAGTATGTGCTGACAGAAAACTTGACTCCAGTCGGAAAGAGAGCAGGTCCCACGAGATTATCAGGAAGTTTTCATCAGTGGACACAGGATCTGGCACAAAGTCCCCTTCTTAACCACACATGCCTCGACTATGCCCCTGTGAAGACTGAACTGCCTCAGTCCATGAGGATCAAACCACCTGTAAAACACAGCAGGGCTTGTTTACACACACACACACACACACACACACACACACACACACACACACACATTTCATTGCTTAACTCAAAATTTGGGAGATAGACATTTAATAAGTTTTGTTTAGACTGCTGTGATGTCAAACATTTTACAGCTTTCAATTACAAACAGACCTTTGTGGCACAGCAGCCATAGGTTTGGCACTACTGGTGCCATAGAAAACATAAGAAGTGAAACAACAGCTACTATCATTAAAATAAATTCCCACATAGAATAAGATCAATGCAATCATCATTCTTATGGTATTGACTTTATAGAGCAATTCACAAATACATTGCTGAAATACAGTTACAAATTTTATTTAATGGAAACAAAAACAATTGCTATTACATAGAGTTGGTTTAAAAATGAAAACTAGAAAGTTTTTATTCTAAGGGAAAAAAACACTGAGAGTTTTAGTATCAATATGTTTGTAAATGAAATACTAGCAATATTGTTTGATGAAATAAGTGAATTTGTATTTCTACTTCAAAATTTACTCTATTAAAATTTCAGCCCCTACATAGAATGTCATTAGATGTTTTTTCACCTTCTATAATAATTATTTAAAGAAAAACATCCTTGGCTTTCTGGCAAAAATAAATGCTATTCTCCTTTGAGCATTTAGTGCAGTACCAGGAAAATATGTAAATCCTACCCATTGCTTTTCTTCTCACACCATAGTATTTTTAAAGATTTCTTTGCTTTTATTTACAGTGTAAATCTTTTAGGGATTTCTGCTTCTATTTATCAATTTAAATCTTCTAAATCTTTTGGTGATTGTTAATAACGCCTTGGCTACATCAAAGTTGTATACAATTCCATTTAGTATTTTTGCTACATTTAGTACTTTCTTAAAAATCCCAAAGCTATTCTGTTTGAGAGGACTGTGATTTTTATTGCCTTCTCTTACACGCTTCAATTTACATACATTTTCACTTGATAAAAATGTATAAGGTAATCGCTTTTTTGTACTTAGACATGTTTCAAAATATTTTGCTAATACATAGTGTATTAGTTCACTCATGACAGAGACTTTCATGTGCTGAAAATCAGTAAATCCTTATCAAAATGCTTGATGTATTATGGGTCAGCATTTCCTGCTCTTGAGGTTCCAACCTTGTGCATTGTGTCATCGTGCCACTAACTAAATATGATATGTGAGAGGTGAAAATATGGACTTGGAGAATGAAGGGAAAATGAGATCCTAAGGGAAAAGGGAAACTAAGGGGAAATGAGAAAGTTCCAGTGTTGCCTCAGTCACATGAGGACAAATTATGTTGATAGAAAAGGAAGAGGTTGTATTTCTGGAAAACAGAGGGGCTTCTATAAGAAAGCATTATTACAGTGATAAGAAGATGAAGCTTGAAATGTACTTTGGCAGTTGATTGACACGCTTTACAAGTTATGGTACAAACCCAAAGTTCTGTGCTGTAGATAATAAAAATGAAAAAAATCACACGTCCTCCCTTTTATTTTTTCATTCCCAGGAAATTTCCTTTCTAGGTTGTGGCTTGAAAGTAGACACTGGCCACCTTTAAAATAAAATTAGGTTGGTATTTATGAAGTTGGAAGATTGTTTCATTTTTTTTTCTTTTATTGAGTTTAGTGGTACATTTTAGTATACATTATGATCACATTCAACATCAAGAATTTGTTTCTGTCCATGCCGTATCTCGATTCTCATTTTATCCAATTCCCCTGCCTTCCTCACCACCTCTACACCCAATATACATAAGCTTTGTTTCTATTTTTTTTTTTGTTTTTACCATCAGATTTTTTCTTTCTCTTCCTTATTTTTCCCTACCTCCATTTCCCCTTTTCTTCTGAACATTTTCTTCTTATTTCACAGTACTTATAGATTCTGGACCTCATTAACACCTTAAATTTCTCATACAAGAGAAATGATATAGTATATAAAAATGAATATTTATGGTTTATGTAGCAAATGGCTGAATTATTCATTTTTGCTTCATCCAAATAAAGACTTTAAATTAAGAGAATTAAATCAACTGTAATATACAGTCATGTTAAAAACCTATGGTGGGGGCCGGGGAGTTAGCTCAGTGGTTCCGGCGCCTGTCTTGCAAGCGCAAGGGCCAGGGTTCGGTTCCCCGGTAACCACATAACAATACTGGGTGTGGAGAATCACACCCAGCAGCAACCAGTACCACATACCACAGTGCCGGGCGTGGTGGCTCACGCCTGTAATCCCAGCACTCGGGAGGCAGAGGCAGGAGGATTGCGATGTGAGTTTGAGGCTGAGCTCAGGGCCAGCCTGAATCACAAAGCGAGACCCTGTCTCAAAAAACCTAAAACTATGGTGGAGGATATTCCTAGGATATGTATAAAACATCTTAAAGCACACTTTCAGTGTCTTGCCTAGAAACAGAACTATTTTAAAGAGAATTGAGCTCATGTAACTATTCTTTTGTGCCTTTGTAACCAACATATGGTCTTGTCATTAAGGGGAACTGATTGTTCCTATAGATTAGATTCTAGAGCAGATGCTTGATTAATATTTTAATATGGCATATTAGAAATTTCATGGATGCCATAATAAACCAAACCAATGATCCATCCAGGTTAACACTTAGATCCAGACATTGTTACCAAGGTGGCCTATCTTGGGTTTTTGTTCTGTGTTGTGTTTAAACATTTAAACTTTCCTCAGATCATTCGTTATTTCCTAAACATGAGCATAAAATAGAACACCTTCTGATATAACTTAGAGAACACGTGTTTGTTCTCAAGCTTAACATCAATGCTATAGAAAAAAAGATAATTTCTAATTTCTGCAACCCCAGATCTTAGAATAGGGATTAAATAAAAAACAAAGAAACAAACAAACAAACAGAGATATGTATTTTATTTCACCACAGAAAAAAATTGAGGAGTATTGAAATAGTGACTAAATTTTAGTGATTGAGGGAGAAGTTGTAATTCATCAGGCATCTATAAAGGAATTAAGTCTCACATGAATGAAAAGATAATGTCTGTCATGTATAGAGAAAGGGCTCAAGAAAACATAATGAACCCACAATTAGGAAATTTCAAACTTATTTTGGTATTACCAACATCCTGTTTTCCAATTACTGGAGAAACATTTATATTGTTATTTGAATTTTCTGCTTTTAACAGATTATTTCATTATCTAACTTGTACTACAGTAATTCAATATATCAATTTACAGAGTATAAATATATTTTCTATCACATTTGGTTCCATTTTAACATATTAATATTAACACTTGGTTTGATAAAGTCAAAGTTATTCTTAACCTCTGAAGCCACTGCTCAAATATGTTTGTTAAGTAGATTAAGTTATTCAATCATGGGTCAGGGATTTAGCTCAGTGGTTGTGGCTTCTGACTGGCAAGAGTAAGGTCCTGAGTTCGACCCTGGTAACCACATACCACAATTCGAGGCATGGTGGCTCCCGCCTATAATCCCAGCCCTTGGAAAGGAGGCAGAGGCAGGAGGATTGCTGTGAGTTTGAGTCCAGCATGGGCTACATAGTGAGTTCAGGGTCAGCCTGAACTACAAAGTGAGACCGTGTCTCAAAAACTACCTTAAAAAAAGATTTTCAATTATATTCCTTATCAAACTTTTCATTTTTTCTACATAGAAACTTAAGTTTTGTGGTGTACTCATGTGAAAAGCTGACTAATAGGCACAATTATAATTTTAGGAAGTCTTTAATTTTTAAAATTTTTTTATTGTGCTAATAAAATTTAATTTCTGTTCTGGAGCAGAAGAGAGAAATTTTAAACTTAGGTCACATAAAGTGAATTCTCCATCATAAACTTTCTCATTGTATGTGTCTCTGGGTGATGAAGGCAAGTACTAAGAGAACTATCATTTAGGGAACAATTGCAAAATAATGACACCTGTGCCCCATGAAGAAAAAAAAAGCCTTTTTAATTAAAGTCCCGAGAAATCAGCACTGCTTAATATAATTAAAAGTGTACTTTAAAATGAATTTATTATAAAGAATTTTTGCAGTCACAACACTAGCTCTGAGTTAATCCAGTTCTGTTTCATTACTGGAATTTTTAATTAAAAATTACCATATTAAAAAGTATCATAGTCTTAATATTCATCACTGGGTATTCTATCAAACAATGTACCATGTAACTGTTCTGTAAAACAAATTGTAATTAAAATTCCACATATAAAACCAAATATTTTATTTATTTAAGAATACATATATAACTATCCTCTCTAGATTGTTATTAATAAGACCAAAGTTCCCATAATTGGTTTTTAAACAAATAGGTGTTAAACAATAAGGTCACTTTAGGTAATATGGAGACATTTTATAAGCAGCAGTCTTACTAGTATTTATTTGTGTACATGAGTCTGTGTTAGTAAATGACCAACCTATTGCTGCAGATAATAAAAGAGCTACTGAAGTGAGTGTTCCAAGATAGAATTGTGCTGAGACCAGACTGCCAGAATTAAGCATTCTGCCCTAAAAGAGCTGAGAATTTCCTCAAATGCCAACTTACAGTTGTGTGCAAGGAATACAAATGACTGGTACCTCTTTTCTGCCTCTATTAAATCAATTTGATAACTTTGCATATATTATACTGGAATATTCATCTATTAATTATTCTTTAGAAATCACGTCTACGTTGACCTAATTCTTGCCACAATTTTTAGCAAATATCATTAGATACCAAAGTGGACCAACAGACTTGAATCAGCCGCTGAAGCAGAAATTGACTTTCAAGGTAAGGTACACCAGACAAAATAACCATTAAGAACCAAGTGTAGCAGAAAACTGAGAGAATTGTCAGCTGTGTGAGCATAGCTGAACAGATTTACACTTCGTACCAGGCACAAAATATACATAGATTAAAATGTCATTGAAGTTAGAGACTTCGTAGAGTATGCTTTACAGGACAAGAGCACTAAGGGGCAAGCAGAAATAGCAGGACTGACCAGGCCAAAAGTGAGAGGGGGATAGATAGATATTCTGACCCTCACCCTCTAGCCTCTTGGAGTCTCTTGCATAATTTGACTGCTCTCTACTCTTTTAGAAGTCGGATGGCCCCAACTGATTACATTACTATCGGCATTTCTCTTGGCTGGTAATATAAGCACAGCTTCATGGTAGCAGCCTAGGAGAAAATGAGTAGACTGCTGCAAATGTTGGGGGATAGGGGAGCAAATCGGGTGTGAATGAAGCCAGCGAGCCACTGTGTCCTGTGAGATAAGTACATGCGATGTGCGGGAACAATGGGTGTGTCCGGTGCAAGCAAGGGCTCTAAAGCGTCTGACCAAAAGCTGACCCTACACTTCATCTTCCTTCATGATGGTTATTCCTGCAAGAACCTCTTTATGTAGAGAGGACAAGGTACAATCGATATTGTTGCTTTTGTTATTGGTGGATGTTGACAGTATATATGCATGACAATTTCTAATTGTTTTCATTAATCTCCCCTCTTCTGCCACATCTCTGCATCTCCTGTACCCCCCGCATCTATGCATATCTATGTATTTTTCCATGGTTAAGCTGTTCTTAACAGGGACTTGGAACAAGTACATAGCTCTTAACAAATCCTGACCTATTTTTAAAATTCCTTTTCCTCTCCCTTTCCTACTTCCTCTGTTCTCTTCCCATAAGTTAAAGATCCCTCTCACTACTTCCTATTATCTATCTTTTGTTTTGAACTCTATTTATATATTGGGGCTCTCATCAAGAAAAACTGATATTTAGCTTTGTGTGTCCAGTGTAGTTCACTTAACCTTAGGGTCGAAGAGCTTCCTGTGAACCACACCAACTTGTCTTTCTGGATAGCAGAGTGGTACTCCATTGTATATAAATGTCACATTGTCTTTCTCTGTTCCTCTATTCATGGACATTTAGACTGCTTCCAAGTTGTAGCTATTACAAATCATGCTCTTACAAACATGAGTGTGCTGTATCAATGTACTACGATGTCTTTCCCTTTGGGGTGAATAGCTATTCCCAGAAAGGGCTTGACTGAGTCAAATGGAACCACGCTCTAAGTTTTCAAGAAATCTCCATATTGATTTTTATAGTAGTTGTAGTAGAATCCTACCAA